>OY723395.1:34565251-34587751 GCA_963210295.1 Ophion ellenae | reverse complement strand
TCGCTGCACATATGTGTCGTATATTCATATATATATATATATATATATATATATATATATATATATATATATACATATATATATATATATATATATATATATATATATATATATATATATATATATATATATATATATATATACATATATATATAATTTTAAAAAAAGCTCGTAATCTCATGAAAATAAATGTTTCGATGTGACACAGTCGTATAATGCGACAATACAGATAGATGTCCCTGAAGACATCTCCGCATAAGCCCGGAGAGATTTTTCCGCGGTGCACTCGGCAAAAATATTCAAATATATATTGCCAACAGACTTTATGAATATTTCTGGGGAATGTACGCAAGTACATACGTATATACAAATATATATATATATATATAATATGGACATGGTATGTACGACCGTTTCGGTGAAACATTCGAGTGACACTACGAATGTTTTTCGCACGAAGACTCCTCTCGGTGGTAGGATCTCGGTCCTGCCGTCGTGTATTTCGTCATATCGCACGTTATAGTGCGCGTTGTACGCTCGAAACATTTGATGTGTCCGTACATCATTCCTTACGCAAGTTCACCCAAAGTGTTATAGCTGATTATCATAATTATTGAGTTAGGTTTTGTTTTCAATTTCTAGTTCCAGCGTTTCTTCTTCTTTTGTGTGGCCGCCTTATTTTTTCCTCACGTTGTGGCCAATCAATATCGAATTAAAGAAATACGTTTTTAAACATCGTTTTTTTTTTCTTCAAATTATTTCGCACCGCACTGAATTATTATTTTTATGATTGAATTTTATTTTTCGCCATCACTAAATTATATTGCGTCACACATGATTATTTTTATAATTGAATTATGTATGTCTTATTAAAAAAAAAATATTTTGCACCATATATAATAATTACAATGACATATTCAATTATGTTTTTCGCTATTATTGTTATTATTATTATTATTATTAAATTGCGTTTCTAAGCGTCATTTTTTCGCACTTCAACTAGTTGTTATTATTACTGAATTGTTTTTCGCATTTTCTACGTTTGTTTCACGAGGAACGTACGCACGTACCAAGCGCGAAAGAGTGCTCCAATTTCTGCACCAAGCCTCACGGAGCAAAATTGAAGAGGAAAAACAACGTAACTGTATACATTGACACGTGTGCGTGCACATTTAAGTTTTGGGTGTTTGCATGCGTGTGTATATGCGACATATCACACCGAGAGTAAAGAGTCAGCTCGCGGGCGTTTCTCCTCCTGCCAGCAGCCAGGAGCAGACTCCGGGAGTGTCGCTACGTACTTACGTGGGTATTACGGGCTGAGAATCGCGCGCACTTTATTGTGAGCGATGTTATTGGAGTCCCCTTAATGGCATCCGCCATGTTTTCTCGGCAAACACCAGAATTCCCGTCGTAACTGCGACGGCCCCCTCGCCTCGCCCTTTACCGCTCAAACGTGTGTACTGGCTATACATATTTACGTATATATATATATATATATATATATATATATATATATGTATGTATGTATGTATGTATGTATATATGTATATATATATATGTATATACAGAGTGTCCCTCTTATCTCTGCCACCCGAAATAACTCGATAATTATAGACGCCACAAAAAAAAATTTCCAAACAAAAGTTGTACGGTGTGAAGGGGGCCACCAAATGCGACCAAATTTTTTTTATTCCGGTGGAGGCGCTGACGCACAGTGAAGCTCACCTCTACTTTTCAAAATGAAATGGTACATTTTTTTTCAACCATCTTGTGGAACACCTCAATCTGTATAAAAAACATTAGGGCGTCAAAGTCGTTCAAGGTCATTCAAGGTCAGTATCGATGAAACAAATATAAATATCTCGGATCACCATCAAATATTTGATAGTGATCCGAGATATTTAGATCTGTATTTAATTTTAATAGGTGACCTTGAATGACCTTGAATGACTAACCCCTAATGTTTTTTATGCGGCTTGAGGCGCCCCACAAGTTTGTTGAAAAAAGTGTACCATTCCATGAAAAAAAGGGGATGTGACCTTCACTGTGCGTCAGCGCTTCCACCGAAATAGAAAAAAATCGGTCGCCTTTGATGACCCCCTTCACACCGTACAATTTTTGTCCGGAACATTTTTTGGTGACGTCGATGATTAACGAGTTATTTCGGGTGGCAGAGATAAGAGGGACACCCTATATATATATATATATATATATATATATATATATATATATATATATATATATATATATATATATAAGAGCTGCTGTCAAATGAAAAGGCGCGAAACACCGGGGATTTGAGACCGTGAGTTATTTCAGCTACGATCTTTTGCTCAATAGCTTGCGATACATCGCCCATACGTATACCGGGTGTCCGATTTTAATCTCACACCTGATTTATCTCGAAAAATACTGCTTCGATCAAGTATCGAGTATAATAAAACTTTAAGGGCACTATAGCGGCAGAAAATAAGGCCTAACTTTGAAAGTTTATTTTGGCAGTGTGAAAAAAGAAATAGGATTTCTTTTGAGAGCGATTATTTAATACATATTGAAGTATTAAAAAAAGAACTATTATAATTTTCATACAAAATGGCGGCGAAACAGCCTATCTTGAAAAACGTGTTTTTTACAAATAGCTTCCCGGGAGGACGGTTTTTTCGTAAAGTATAAGACCTGGAACAAAAACAACATAAAATAATCGATATATTATGAGCTATGGACCAATTGCATATTGTTTTTATGAGCCAAAAGTATTTTTGAAGCGAAAAAAAAAATCCCAGAGTGGTGTTATCCCTTAAGGGTTCAAAGGGGGACCTTCCTTGACGCACTGGGTCATTTCGACCCGGACGAATTTGAAATAAAATGCTCACTTTTCCAAAACTCAAAGTTTTCAATAATTTTACAACAATTCAATTTTACAACAATTCAATTTTATATTTTCCGGATATTAACCATGAGGACCTATTAGGAAGTGTTCAAAGTGTATTCCGGATTTTTTTTCAATAAAAACCGACCGAAGGTTTGTTGAGGACAGGTGTATAAAGTATTATCCGGGTCAAATTGACCCAGTGTGTCAAAGTCGTGGCCAAATATAAGTGTGTCAAGGAACGGTTGAAAAAACAAAATCCTTTTTGTTCCAAATTCATAATGGCGGCGTTGAGATGGTTGACGTGTTTCTTTTTAATGGGATCATGCATTTTTTTCATCGAAACATTTGTCAAGGTAAAACTAACACCTTTTGTGGAAAACTTTCGATAACGTTCGTAATTTTTAGGTTAGAATACCATTTTTTGACTATTTTAGCGCTATCCATGAGCTACCTCACACAATAGTGTGAGTTTTGTTTGGATTTGTTCGACAACCCAAACAAACCCAAACAAGCGCTAAAATAGTAAAAGAATGGTATTCCAACCTAAAAATTACGAACGTTATCAAAAAAACTTTTACTACAAAGATTGTTAGTTTTGGCCTGACTAACTTTTTGGTGAAAAAAAATATTCATGATCCCATTAAAATAAAAAAAAACATGTCGTCCACCTTAACGTCACCATTTCGAATTTTCGACAAAGAAAAACAATTTTTTTAATGGCCCCTTTGAACCCCAAAAGTTTTATTATACTCAATACTTGATCGGAGCAGTATTTTTCGAGATAAATCAGGTGTAAGATTAAAATGGCACACTCGGTATCTGTGTGCCATTTTATAGAGCGTGGCCCGAAAAGTGTGATCCAAAAAAAAATCCAGTGCCTCGTAATGAGATTGAAGTTTGCATAGTTGAAATCCAATGGAAATGATTATTTTTCAAACAATTATGAAATTTTGAACCCGTCATATCTATGAAATATCAAACATCAACAAATCGGAAAATTTTGTAGAAGATCCTTGCCATTTTGGAACCACATCGTCGATTTTGCCGAAACAACAATCCTTGGAGTCGAAAAACTTCAATTCATACAAATTTTAGTCACGGCTCAATAGACTACGAGGGCAGTTCCCGAGCTCGAATTTCTTCGAATTTACATTTCCCTATAAACAAATACATAAAATATACACGTACAATCATGAAAAAGAGGTATATCCCAGTATTCGTTTGCATTATACTATAATATTTTTTCATTTCTTTCTCCGCACCCTGCACAGGCATAGGGGAGAGATCTCTTCGGGTACACGCCTCGCCACATATAACTGACGCTTACTCGCGAAACGAGAAGAAATGTTGAAACCCGGATATACCCCCCGCCCCTACCCGAGCGTCTCAGCTGCTCCGCTTTTCTCTTTCTGCCGCCCCTTTTCCAAAGAAGACAATGAGGAAGGGTGGGCTATGAAGTGATGGGCTATGAGGATGTGGAAGGGTGGGCTAAGAAGGGTGGGCTGTGAAGGGTGGGCTAGGAAGGGTGGGCTAGGACGGGTGGGCTGTGAAGGGTGGGCTAGGAAGGGTGGGCTGTGGAGGGTGGGCTAGGAAGGGTGGGCTACGAGAGAGAAAAACAAAGGGAGAGGATACGAGAGAAATAATGGGAGACGCCAGAGAAAAACGTCCTTTTCGTCGTTTATACCGGGCTTTAGGTTTATTGAGCTCATAGCAAAAGATCAAGACATGAAGGGAGAGAAGAAACAGGAAGAGGCGCAACCCAACGAGTGCGAAACAAAAAGCAAAACACCTGATACCGCGCATAGGCGTTGAAGTTTGCATCGTTGGAATGCAACAAAAATTAATTCTTTTTAATTTCTCAATTATTTTTTGCCGAATTACCCGCCGTTGCAGAAATAAAATATCGTTGCATTCCAACTTCGTATGCACATTTTAGAAAAGTGCGAAAATTCAAATTACCCGTCATTGTTGTTCGCTCAAGTTATACCCGTTATTTTTTTTCCGCTATTTTTCTCATTTCCGTGAGGAGGCTCGAAGGGTGAGTCTTCGAGGGCTCTGCCGGGAGGTCGGAAAATTTGGGCTCGTCTCACTCGGTGACTTCTCGACAACGGAGTATTATTAGAGTAGTCCGAAGGACAACGGACGCATTCCAGTGTGTTTCGCGTCTGGTTTACTGTCTCGTGCAATTGCGAAAGCGTGGCTATGCACACGCGCACATATGCGAGTATATTAATGTCTGTGCGCCGCGTATCCACTCGCGTGTTCGAGAAAGGGTTAACAGGGTTGGAGGGAGTGGGGGGGAGGGCGGTGAGATTCTCATATAAACTTCCCGTGTCCCTCTTCACTCATCCCTTCGCTGCACGATCCTTCAAAGGCAGAGAGCCCACGCAAGCCACCGCGTAATTACAGCGACTCCCGGTCTCCCCACGTATTACGTCGGGTTTTCGGGTACCGCGAAGCCAAATCGTGGTCTCCGAGCGAAAAGCTTATACGGTTTACACGGACACGTGTGTGCACGTGTCTACACACGTATACGGAATATTTCGCCTCAAGTGGCACTCTCCTCATGGGTCGCTCTTTTTTCAAAATAATTTTCGTACCCCTACCCCGATTTTCGTTCGCGTTTTTGGAAATTAGTTATCGGACCCGCTGTACGCAAATTATTGTTTTTTTTTATTTTTTGGGTAAGCACGTATGCAATAGTTCGACGATCCCTCGTGGGCAGCTTTGGCCCGGGGCAACTATTGCGGTTGTGGATCGTACCAAATCGTACGGAGTATTTCTTATTTTTTGCCGAATTTTACAGAGTATTTTTATAGTTCGTACCGAATTTTATAGAATATTTTGCATTTTGTAGCAAATTTTAGTGGTTTTTATTTTTTGCCGAATGTTATGGTAACCTTTGTGTTTTGTGCCACATTTTGCAAAGTATTTTTTATTTTGTATCGATTTTTATAGAATATTTTGCATTTAGTAGCAAATTGCAAAGTATTTTTTTTTTATTTTGTACGAAATTTTATAGCGTTTTTTTTTTGCCGAATATTACAGTAACTTTTGTGTTTTGTGCCACATTTTGCAGAGTATTTTTTATTTTTTTTCACCGTTCTTTACAGAGCAATTTTTATTTTGTACCAAACTTTACGAAACATTTGGTATTTCGTACCAAATTGCACAGAGTAATTCTTATTTTGTATGTGAAATTGTAGAGAGTTTTTTTTTGTTTTGTAGCGAATTTTACAGAACAGTTTGTATTTCGTATCAAATTGCACCGGGGATTTTTTCGTTTCATACCGAATTTTATAGAATATTTTGCATTAAGTAGCAAATTGCAGAGTATTTTTTATTTTGTACCAAATTTTATAGTGTTGTTTATTTTTTGCCGAATGTTATGGTAAATTTTGTATTTTGTGCCACATTTTGCAAACTATTTTTTTCATTTTGTAAGGAATTTTATAGCGTTTTTTTTTGCCGAATGTTACAGTATCTTTTGTGTTTTGTGCCACATTTTGCAGAGTATTTTTATGTTTTGTACCAAATTTTATGGTGTTTTTTATTTTTTGCCGGATGTTGTGGTAACTTTTGTGTTTTGTGCCACATTTTGCAAAGTATTTTTTTTATTTTGTACGAAATTTTATAGCGTTTTTTTTTGCCGAATGTTACAGTATCTTTTGTGTTTTGTGCCACATTTTGCAGAGTATTTTTATGTTTTGTACCGAATTTTATAGAACATTTTGCATTTAGTACCAAATTGCAGAGTATTTTTTATTTTTTTTTGCCGTTCTTTACAGAGCAATTTTTATTTTGTACCAAACTTTACGAAACATTTGGTATTTCGTACCAGATTGCACAGAGTAATTCTTATTTTGTATATGAAATTGTAGAGAGTATTTTTTTTGTTTTGTAGCGAATTTTACAGAACAGTTTGTATTTCGTATCAAATTGCACCGAGGATTTTTTTCTTTCCTACCGAATTTTACAAAACATTTGGGATTTTGTACGAAATGGCAAAGAGTATTTTATTTTATTTAGGACCAAATTTTACAGAGTATTTATTTCTTTCCTACCGAATTTTACGTAACATTTTGTATTTTGTACGAAAATCAAGGAAGTATTTTTGTATCTGGTACGAAATGTTACAGCGTATTTTTTACTTTAAACCGAATTTTACAGAATATTTTTTTTATTTTGTACCGAATTTCACGTAACATTTTGTATTTCGTACGAAATTGCAGAGAGTATTTTTTTATTCGGTAGCAAATGTTAAGGAGTATTTTTGGTTTTTCGCCAAATTTCACAGAGTATTTTTTCATTTTGTATCAAATTTTAGAGTTTAAAAACATTTTTACCGAATTTTACAGAGTATTTTTTTTCTTTGTGCCGAAATTTACGGAGTATTTTTAAAAATGTTGTACCGTACAGGTTGTTAGAAAGGTCGATGCAAAGCCTTGAGGAAGTGATAGGTCACCTCGTTAGGAACATATCTAACCTAGGTTACCTTAGCCCAAACTCTAACGATTTCAAGTTATCACAGTACGTATTATTTTTGAAAAATTTCCCAAAATTAGGTACTAACTCGTTCATAATGTTCAAACAGACAATCATTGGTAACTGAAAACTTATTTGCGTCTTAGCTTAATGTGTATTCAATCGACAAACACCAATACAAATCTGTATCCACACAACTAACTGAATGGGACGTGTTGAATAATTAAAAATTTGTCTAAAAAATAAAAAACCTCTCATGTTAATAATATTTTTTTTTAATTTGTTAAGGCGTTACCCCCACTTGTAGCGCAAAAAAGGCCTTTTTCATGAATTTTTTTAACGAAAACTACAAAACTTTTTTACTCGATCAATATATCATCTTAAATAACACATCTTGAAGAACTTTCAGTAATTTTTTTATTGAAAAATATTACATTGTTTAGTGGCAAATGGCCGTCAATGAAATAATGTTTTTATATACACGGTTTGCGGTGACCAACATTGCGGCGAAGTGGATCATCTGAAGAAAAAAATGCGGATGGATTTAGTCAAATATAAGTATAAACTAGTCTTTAATCGAAGGATTTTAAAAAATATTCATTTTTCACAAAATGGCGGACAGTCAAAGTTAATGGTTCGGTTTTAACGAAAAAAAACGGCCGTTTTTTGGCTATAAAACGGCCATTTTTTTTCGAAAAAAAAATCGAACGATTAAAGACTATATTTTTATGTATTAAATAAGCCTGCAAAATTTCAAGAAGATCGGTTCATTAGTGTTCGAGTAATCTTGGTCACCGACTTCAGAAATGCCATTATGAGAAAAACGCGTTTAAAGTTTCTCTTTCAACGCTCTTTCAACGCGGATTCTTCTCTTTCAACGCTCATATCTCAGTCAATTTTGTTCGGATCGACTTGAAATTTTCAGGACATATTCTCAGATACTTATACTTTAAAAAAATGCAATAAAAAAAATCGATTTTTTCAAAATCGCAAGTGGGGGTAACCCCTTAAGGGATAAACGAGTTGGTACCTAATTTTGGGAAATTTTCCAAAAATCATACTTACCCTGATAACTCGAAATCCTTGCTCCTAACGAGGTTATCTATCACCCCCTTAAGGCTTTGCATCGACCTTCCTAACACCCTGTATATTGTACAGAGTATTGTGAACATCGTTGCAATTCTACGAGTTTGCGGAAACGTAGCTGACAATAAATGTAGCATCCCAAGTAGACTTTCGTCTTAAATCCCGTGGGCAAAGAAAAAAAAAATGATCCCAGTGCGTGCGACGTCCGTGGAGACCGACCCGTGGGTCTTACCATATGTAGGTACATACGTGCACAATTCTCCAGAGGGCCAAGCGTCGGGAAAGGCCAACGAGAGGAGCCTGGTGTACGAGGTAGCTCACACAAAAGCACTTTTACTTTGTGGGATCCTCTCTCTCTCTCTCTCTCTCTCTCTCTCTCTCTCTCTCTCTCTCTCTCTCTCTCTCCCTCCCTCCCTCCTCCCTACCCTCTCGCTCTTTCCCCCCCCCTCTCACACCCATAATTCTACTTTATCCAGGAGTTTCGTCGAGTCCACGAGACTGCCCCCTCGTGGCCCTTCAATGACGACCATAGGGGATACACAAGAGAAATTGAAAGGGCAGTCCACACGTGTCTGTGTGTCTGTGTCTATCTTTGTGTGCACTCGTCTACATTGGCAGGGAAAATGCGTAGCGGGGGAGGAGTGCGAGAGAAATGAAAGTGTACCTCGAGGCTTGCGAAATGTCTATCCGGCCCTTCATAAGCACACACTCCGCAATGATATCCCTCCTGTGAAAGCTCGCGACCCTTATATTCTCTCAAACGAGGGCATAAAAAAGCATTCCCAACGCAGTTAACGAATGAACAAAAAAAAAAGGACAATGTTAATTTCATTTTGCACCTCACTCATACTCAATTCCGTATCTTTGTGTCTCATCTGCCCCCCTCCTGCGCCCCACACCACAGATATAGACATTGAGTTCTTTCTTCTAAACTGGAGCGACATTCGCGAGGTTGGTGGCAATTTATTTCTTATTCTCAGCAACGCACTTACCTGAAGATAAAAATGATCCTCAATATCCCAATTTTGTCTATATATAATATATATATATATATATATATTATATATATATATATATATATATATATATATATGCCATGGAAACTGACAAAAAATAAGAATAAGAGAAAAAACGCAAGGGGGTCAGTCCGAAGGAGGAGTGGAAAATCACAGAGTGCCGGACATTGGTCGCAGAGGAGAAGTTTGAGAAATGTGGAAGAAAGGAGACGAGAAAAAAGGAGTTCAGGGAGAGACGCGCTCGAGGAAGTCAGAGAGCGATAATAAACGATATGGCAAAAAAAATTGTTTGCAATCAATTCAAAATCATTATCGATGTTGCATGTACAAAAAAATTTGATTTGTTGAAGAAGATGAACTGGACTCTCACTTTTTTATCATATATATATATATATATATATATATATATATATATATATATATATATATATATATATATATGATTATATTGAAGTTTACACCGTTGGAATGGACTTTACTTTTTCTGATGAAATTTACTTCTTCTCATTGCAAATTTTTCGTTGGCGGATCTAAGCTTTGGCAAACTTTTTTTTTAAGTTCGTCTTTATAAATAAAGCTTAATTTTGCATCATTGGAATGCCACAAAAATTAATTATTTTCAATTGCCCAAGCTTCTTCGGCTGATTTAGGCTGTGAAAACCTCTTTAACGTTTCTACGGATTCTCAATAGAAATTTGCGACCTCGATTTGCAAAAAATGCTTTAGAAAATTATAAAAAATATAGAGAAATAAAAAATAATTGTTGCGTTCCAGCGATGCAAACTTCAATTTCATCATTAGAGCGCCACAACCTAAATATATCGAAAAATGTTTTCGATAACAATAAAAATGGAAAAAGGAAATATCTGAAAAGTTTTTCAAGCACTCTTTGAAAAAAAATATATCGCATTTTTGTCATGAATAATATTTGCCAGACAAAATAGCGTATTCTGGAAAAAAAATGAAAATTCCATTTTAAGTGCAGGTGAATATAGTTTTTTAAATGCCGATCTATCAACTTTAAATCGTATGTTTGATCATTTTTTTCCGCATGACGTGGGGCACAAATGAAGTTTTTCGGGAGTGTTTCGCATTCGGAATTAAAAAAACTTCATTCTTCTGCACTCAACATGGAATTATCATTTTTTTTCCAGAATACGCTATTTTGTTTGGCAAATATTATTCATGACGAAAATGCGGGATATTTTTTTTTAAAGAGAGCTTGACAAACCATTTAAAAACATATTTATTTTCGTCGCGAAATCATCGCGCAAGCCCTTTAAAAAACACATGGCCGCCTTATAAAAGTCACCCTGTATGTATATGTATCCATACATACAGGGTGTCCCAAATGCCACGCAACAATATGCATAAGCCGCGAAAGTTAAATGTTGCGTGACGTTTGGGACACCCCGTATATGCATACATTTATACATTAGGGTGGCCCAAATTTCAGCTCTATTTTTTTTCCCTTTTCTCACCATCCAATTATCTTTTTTAACGAAAGGAAAAAATTGTCGCAAAATCTGCGAGGGGTCAAAAAATATTTAGAGGTCGCTCAAGCCTCCCAAAAATTGACGTTTTCATTAAAAAATCGATTTGTTTATTTCGTTCTCTTCTCACCCATGAATTTTACGCTTTATAATTTAAAAATTAAGCTCGCGAAAGCTCTAGCCGGCCAATGAATATTTAGTAGCCGCTCAAGAGCTTCGAAATTTGAAATTGTTGCGATTTTTTTCTCTTCTCACTCATAAATTTATTTTGTGAAATACACTTTGTAAAATTTTCAAAACAACCAATACTTTTTTCTATAAAAACGTTTTTTTTTTTAAATTTACCTCACACTTCTAACCCGATAAAACGGGGGACCTATAATTTTGTTTACGGACAAGAGCTTTGAAGAATTATTTCACGAGAACAAAGATGATAATTCTTGGGTTAGTAGTGTTAGGTAACTTTGAAAAATCTGTTTCTACAGAAAAACGATTGATTGTTTTGAAAAATTTTCGACAGCGTCAAATTTATGAGTGCGACGAGTAAAAAAAAATTGGCGAAAATTGAAAATTTCGAAGCTCTTGAGCGACCACTAAATATTCATTGACCGGCTAGAGCATTCGCGATGTTAATTTAAATATTATAAAGCGTAAAATTCACGGGTGAGAAAAAACGAAAAAAAAAAACAATTTTTTTAATGAAAATTTGAATTTTTGGGCGGCTTGAGCGACCTCTAAATATTTTTTGACCGCTCGCAGATTTCGCGACAATTTTCATTGTTCTTTGAAGAAGATAATTGGATGGTGAGAAGAAGGAAAAAACATAGAGCTCAAATTTGGGCCACCCTAATATACATACATACATACATACATACATATATGGATATATACACAGCGGTATGTATATCTGTAACGAAATGTATCCGCGTACATACAGTACGTGCAGCTACGTATTTATATGTGTACAGAACGCGGCGTCTGCTTACGCCTGTGCTAGTTACCGAACGCTTGATATAATTACGTTTGAACAAGCACGGGGGAGAACCGTTTATGCAATTACGTATGCGTACCAGTCCAAATAGTGTGCGAGGCAAGCCTCGGCTCCTCTCGCACTCCGAAGTCGCTATGCCCCCCCCCCCCCCGCTCGACGTTCCTCTTCCGAGGCGGGCTTTCGCTCGTGTATCGGATCTCTTCTACACGGCTGTTTGGTACATCCGAGGACTGCGGAGCGTGGAACCAAATTTGTGGATCGCAAAAAAGAAAAACGAAAAAAAAAGAGCAGCTCGGTAATCCTCCGGCGTTTGCGTCGAGCCAAAAATCCCTCGACTGCAACGAGTACGGGCGAATAGAGGCAAATGGATTGTGAGGAATAGCAAGAAGGAATATTGATAGAAGGAAATTAATTCGCGCGGTCAATAATTTGTAGTGTCGGCGCAACAATCGCCGGAAACGATGACGTTGATATTTGCATCGTTGGAATGCAACGATTCTTCTTTATTTCGCTATTTTTATTATTATTGAAAAGTTGTGTTTGCAAATTGTGATCGTGAATTTTTTATGGGATACGTGGAAGTGTATGAGTGATTTTCATAGCCTAAACGGGCCGAACATTTTATTATCAATGGAAAATAATTCATTTCAGTTGCTTTCCAACGATACAGGTTTCGAGATCAACGGAAATCAATGTATTTTTTTTCTTATTTGCCTAAAGATACGTGGTACTGACGTCTGCACTATTCTTTTTTATTTTTTATTTTCTCATTTTTATCATGATACATTTTTTTTGTTCTTGACTTTTTGCGATATAAATCTCTGAGTAGGCATTTGAAAATAGTTAAAGGATTTATGTCGCGAAAATCGCGAAAATAAATTAAGGCAATACCAATAAATAATGCAATCTATCGTTGGAACGTAGATGACTTTTTTTTGTACATTATGAAAATTATAATTTTTCTTATCGATTTTTTTGTATACGGAAAAAATTATTTTGTTCGTATTGATTTTTTTATTTCGTAAATATTGACAAGTGGGGCTCCAGCTAGAAAAGGGGTTTAGAAATTTTGCACCGAGTCGATGTATTTCAGAGCACTTTGTTTATAATATTTAAGTCGGGGGAAGACAATTTCAACCCTTAATTCATCACCCAAACAAACGTATTTCAAGAATATAATATTTTCCGGAAATATATTTTTTTTCTTAATAAAATACCCTTCCCCCATCATAAAAAAATCATATTTTCATATCCGAATATCCCCGAACACGTGAAAAAAAATTTGCAGCCGATTAGGACTGGAGCCTCACTCGTAAATATTTACCTTTTTTTTCGTACATAATGACATTTTTTTGTACTGCTCAAATTTCATCGGGAAAATTTTGCCTCCAAAAATCCTTCGACTGTTTCCAAGATGAGGCTAGCTCAAAGATTGGTTTGACGTATCAGTGACGCGATTCCGCCACCGATCTGTGATGCCTTTTTTGGCAGCCTCACAGCAATCGGGGTGCAGAAGCGTGAGTCGAGGGAGTGAGGGGCACAGACAAAACTTCTACGTGCTGCCGGGAGTTGCGTGCTCGTAATGACATGGCCAGGAAGCGAAACAGGTGGAAGTGGAGCTGGATGGAGGAGAGAAAACAATAAAGCTGTGCTCGGCATATAATACAGGAAGGAATATAGCATGTATAGCCAAGAGTATGATGCATACTCATACGTGTGTGTGGGTCTGTGTATGTGTTGCCACATACACATGTACACCGAGGTGAGGCAGAGCGTGACATGCAATTATCTGTTGCAGAGGGCAACCCTCTATCCGCATTGCTGCCGCGAAAATCATTTATCCATGATACGATTTTTCTTCCCGACCACCCCTGTGACAATTCTATTTTTGTAACATTATGGCAAGATCCTCTTCCAGGCTTTCGACTTGTAGGTCCGTTCTTAGGATGGCCAATTATCCTCCACCCTCAACATTACGTGAACTCCGAAGACTTCGAAACCATCCGTGCAGCAATTGCCGTAGAGATCCAATTGGATTCCCTTGTAATTCCTGATGGGGATCCAATGAGTCATCGCATTGGATCCCTGTACTAAATGGTGCTGAAGTTTGCATCGTTGGAACGCCACCGAAATACGTATTCATATTTTTATTTCCTCATTTTTATTATGATAGTAAATGTGTTTGGCAAATTGCAATCGCCGATCTCCCAATAAGTATCTTGAAAAATGGTGAAGGGATTTTGGTGACCAAAATCTGCTTAAATAAATTTGAGAAAGTAAAAGAGATCTAATTTTTATTGCACTTCAACGATGCAAACTTCAATCCCATTATGCTAAAACGTCACGCTCGTACATTGGATTCTTATGGGGATTCCCCATTGGAATGCACGAATCCAAATTGAGTCCCAAAGGATTCCCACATTATCGAACATCATCGGATACGATATTTGACGTCATTGCATTTTGTAGGTTGAATTTCCTAAACAAAATATGTGAATACGCAAAATTAGTGGTTTTTGAATAAGTAATGTAACATTTGAATCACATCACGGAAAATCCAATGTAATTATCATTTATTTATTTTACTGCACTTTGACGCAATATCACCACATACATACATGCTCATTAAGCGTGCAGGTTACGTTTGAACACGCCGAGCTCCTTCTCGTGATGTTTCACATATTTTCGATTCGAACGTGATAAGAATCGTCAAACGGTGTTCATCGAGGAACAGTGGAGAATCCAATTGGATCCCAATGAGAACTTTCGATGTGCAGTGGCTCTGATAAATTCCATGTTGGTGCATCTTGGGACTCCCCGAAAAAATTGTGATGTGATGAATTGAGAATCGTGATCCGCCCCGGGATGACGGAAGGATATTTTTTGCAGATCAAGGCAAATCAGAGAATCCTCCAATGACGTCAATTGGAAAAAAAGTGCAGAATCCACTTGGATTCCAATGTGGACTCCCTATGTGCGGGGCACCCCCATTGGCCACCCGTAATTCAATTGGACCCCAATGAGGACTTCCAATGTGCAATGTCCCTGACAAATTCCTACACAGATGTGGGTGCATCTTGGGACTCCCCAAAAAAATGGTGATGATGTGATGAATTGTGAATGGTGACACCCACCCCCCGGATCGCAAAAGGATTTGTTTTGCAGATCAAGGCCAATGAGAAAATCCTCCAATTGCGTCAATTGGGAAAAAAGCGCAGAATCCACTTGGATTCCAATGTGGACTGCCTACGTGCGGGGCACCCCCCCCCCCCCCTCCGCCCAGCCTCCCGTAATCCAAACGGACCGCAATGAGGACTTCCAATGTGCAATGTCCCTGACAAATTCCTATACATATGTGGGTGCTTCTTGGGACTCCCCAAAAAAATTGTCATGTTGTGATGAATTGTGAATCGTGACCCCCCTCGGGATCGCGAAAGGATATTTTTTTGCAGATCAAGGCAAATAAGAAAATCCTCCAATGACGTCAATTCGGAAAAAAGCGCTGAACCCACTTGGATTCCAATGTGGACTCCCTACGTGCTCCCTATGTATTCCAATGTGGACTACCTACCCCCATTGCCCCCCCCCCCCCCCCCGCGCTCCCGTAATCCAATTGGATCCCAATGAGAACTCTCAATGTGCAGTGTCCTTGATAAATTCTCATACAGATGTGGGTGCATCTTAGGACTCCCAAAAAAAATGTGATGTGATGTGATGAATTGTGAACCGTGATCCCCCCCGGGATCACGAAATGCTATTTTTTGCAGATCAAGGCAAGTAAGAAAATCATCGAATGACGTCAACTCGGAAAAAAGCGCTGAATCCACTTGGATTCCAATGTGGACTCCCTATGTGCTCCCTACGGATTCCAATGTGGACTACCTACCCTCATTCCCCCCCGTAATCCAATTGGATCCCAATGAGAACTCTCAATGTGCAGTATCCTTGATAAATTATAGATATGTAGATAGATAAATTATTGATATAGAGAACATACAGATGTGGGTGCATCTTGGGACTCCCCCAAAAAAATGTGATGTTGTGATGAATTGTGAACTGTGATCCCCCCGCGATCACGAAATGATATTTTTTGCAAATCAAGGCAAATAAGAAAATCCTCCAATGACATCAATTGGGAAAAAAGTGGAGAATCCACTTGGATTCAATTGTGGACTCCCTACGTGCGGGGCACGCCCATTGGATCCCTCCAGGGATGTGGTAGGATTTGTGAACTCCCCAACAAATGTCTGCACCTCTGGATAAATGGAATCATTATACCGCGGTCGTTTCCACCGCTATTCTGTCCCCAAAGTTACATGGCAACAAAGTGCCTTTTTCAAATATGCTGATGTCCAAAAATTCATAGAGCAGGTGTAAAATCCACGCTAAGCCAAGTGTCGATAATCGCAATTTCATTCAACGCACACTACAGCAGTCTCATCAGCATGGTAATGAAATTTTACGAATAATCAAATCGCCTCGAACCGCGTATACAAATTTACCGCCAGAAGACAGTCAATTTTGGCCGTAGGTGTTTTATTTTCTCTCAACGAAGACTAGCTAATTTTTCTCCTAATTGTTCGGCACGTTCGAATGAAAAATTCATGAAAACCGAACCGCACGATTGTAGCTCATTATCACACGCAATATTCTTTGTCTCTCTCGCTACCTTCGTGCGTTGTTTTTTTTTCACCTCAGTGTATCGGGGTTAAAAAGACAGTCGGCAAAATTCCAAGTAAGCGGTTGCGACATATCGCGTGACGCGGCGAAAGAGCCGCGTGGATTACAAAGCGAAGTGTGCATTGTACGCACAGACACGGTACCATACATTGTATATCAATCCAACGATCTGCCGGGGCGATAACGAATGTTATTTGCATTCTGCGAAATTTATCGCCTGTATGGTTTTTGGCTTTTCTTTATCGCGAGCCGCGGAACGGAAATGGCTGCCGCTACGATATATTTTGCGACTCTTTTGTCCACACCCGCGCGGCAATCCGACTATATGCGCCCAACGATTCCGCGGTGATGCGCGTACGCACAATTTTCACGCTTACGACTGGAAACTCGCTGCATTTCCAAACCGTATTCCTGGAAAACAAAAAAGTAGATAAAAAAAATAGTGTATGTACATTAAACTCTGGCAGTCGTTGTTTTTAGCTCGGGTAGAGAATGGCGCGATATCACGTCATATTGAGGTTCGCGACATCACCTCAATGTGAGAGAAATTTTAGTGCGAGTGAGAGAGGGGGGGGGGGGAGGGAGAGATAGAGAGAGAGGCAGAGGTGGAGAATTTCAAATTACGTTCAGGGGGAAATTTTTTATCTGCAGTGGCCCGACGCTAGTCCAGTCCGCAGCAATCCCGAACGAGCAATATGGAGAACAATTCGTGTTGGACGAAAAGTGGGTATCCCTGTTGGCTGCTTTCATACGGGGAATGGTGATTTCGAAGACATTCGGATTCGGAAACGATTTTCATAAGAGACTGTGGTCCTCGTATTAAACGGTACATCGACGCTGCTTAAGGGGTTACCCCCACTTGCGATTTTGAAAAAATCGATTTTTTTTATTGCATTTTTTTGAAGTATATCCTTTTTTTTTCTCAAAATGGCATTTCTGAAGTCGGTGACCAAGATTACTCGAACACTAATGAACCGATCTTCTTGAAATTTTGCAGGCTTATTTAATACATAAAAATGTAGTCTTTAATCGTTCGATTTTTTTTTCGAAAAAAAAATGGCCGTTTTATAGCCAAAAAACGGCCGTTTTTTTCGTTAAAATCGAACCATTAACTTTGACTGTCCGCCATTTTGTGAAAAATGAATATTTTTTAAAATCCTTCGATTGAAGACTAGTTTATACTTATATTTGACTAAATCCATCCGCATTTTTTTCTTCAGATGATCCACTTCGCCGCAATGTTGGTCACCGCAAACCGTGTATATAAAAACATTATTTCATTGACGGCCATTTGCCACTAAACAATGTAATATTTTTCAATGAAAAAATTACTAAAAGTTCTTCAAGATGTGTTCTTTAAAATGGTATATTGATCGACTAAAAAAGTTTTGTAGTTTTCTTTAAAAAAATTCATGAAAAAGCCCCTTTTTGCGCTACGAGTGGGGGTAACGCCTTAAGGGGAGATATACACCTAGAAGCCGGAAAAAGGTCATTTTTACGAATTTTTTCAAGGAAAACTATTTGAAATTTCGAATTGGGGTTTAAATTATCTAAAAGTATATACATTGAAAAATATGTTTAATTTTTTTTTATTTAAAAATATCAAAAATATACAAGGATATTGCATGATCCTTGGAGCGTCGTAAAAAAATCTGCGTATACGGTACCCACTGGCGTATCTTCAAAAACCATCGGAAAAAAACCAATGAGATTATTAAATTAGATACTATAATCTAGTACTTGTCATAGCCGATTTTGAAAATATCGGTTTATGACAAAATGGCGGATGTTTGAACATAAATAGTGATTTTTGGGCCAAAAATTAGTTATTATTTTGCCTATAAAACAAAAACTAAGTAACGGAAGAAAAAATCCTATGACAAGTACTAGATAGTGGTGTATAGAATAACCACAAAAAACCTCAAGGCAATCGGTTCATTGGTTTTCGAGAAATTTTGGGTACCGATTTGAAAAACGTGGTTTTGAGAAAAACGCGTTTGAAAATTTTTGAATGAATAAATCATGAAATTTATTTGGGTTTGTTTGGGTTTTGGGTGGCGCCACGAAAACTGGCACCTTTCGATATTTAACGCGAAAACTAGCACGTTTCGGCATTTACCACGAAAAGAAGCAGATTTCGATATTCACCGCGAAAATTAACATGGTTCAGTAACACTGGAATTATTTCCGACTTTTCTACCATGCTTTTTTACGTCTTGCCTCAGTTCTTTTTACTCCAATTAAGACCGCAATCGGAAATTTACGATGTTTGACCCTCCCAAAAACATTTAATTGGACTTCAATTAAAATTGCAAGTATTCGTGAAATATCCATCCAACCTTACGTCGATACAATCCACGTTAAATATGATTTTGACCAAGAAGAGCGAGGGATGAAAAACTTAAAAAAAAAACATGGATGATGTTCCAATGTTGCAGTTAAAACAGACGTCAGATAAAAAATTGCCTCTTGCACCGAGAAAAGAAAGATTTACAGGCTAGCTTGAAAAATGAGCCCTTCAATATAAATATACATGATTTGAATATCCATATAAATGCTAAGTAGGTGATACTCTTATACGTCATTTCAAAGACGGTGCAGTTCGAAAATTCAGCGATTCGAATGAAAAAATTTGACGGACCAGCGATTTTCCAAATTCGACGAATCGATTTCAAAAGATGTATACGCGAAAAGGTGATTCAGGTGATTCAGGTGATCCCTCATACTCGCCATTCCGTAATCCTGATGTCTTCAAAAACACTTGAAAACAAAAAAACCAATATTTCGATATAAATATAAATTATAAGTAATATTCTTATACGTCATCTTGAAGATCGTGCAGTTTCCAAATTGAACAATGTGAACGAAAAGAATTCAAAGACCGTTCAGTTCCAAAATTCAAGAATTCGATTTATGAAAATCGTGCTTATAAAACAGTCCAATCATCTGATCGCCGACGAAAACATGTACGAGATTCAAAGTGTCCTCCCTCTATACGTGGACGTGGAAAACCAGGAGGAAATTCAAACGGTCTAGAGAGACTGCGAGAGAGAAAGAGAGAGGGAGAGAGAGAGAGAGAGAGAGAGAGAGAGAGAGAGAGAGAGAGGGAGGGAGAGGGAGGGAGAGGGAGGGAGAGAGAGAGAGAGAGAGAGAGAGAGAGAGAGAGGGAGAATATTAGAGAATCGTAGCAAACCTGCCTATATATTCAGGAACGCAGGCAACCCCCGACGGTGGCGCAACGAACCGGAGTCGCCGAGCCGGGCGATCAATAACACGTGTGTACGCACCGACACGCACCAACACCCATCAAATCGCCCCCGCCCCCACCTCTACCGCCCGCCGCAGTTCCCACCCCCGTGTGCACGAACTCTCGGGAGCTTTCGTGCTTTTCGGAGAGATACCTCGAGCTCGTACCGCGTACAGTACTTGCACGCATTTTTCCACTGGGCCCACTTCCACTCCGATCGTGACCATCATTGCCAAAATCCTCCCTCTCTCTCTCTCTCTCTCTCTCTCTCTCTCTCTCTCTCTCTCTCTCTCTCTCTCTCACTCTCTCCCTCTCTTTCTCTCTCTCACTCTCTCTGCCATACTCTTCGACATGCCGCGGCTGACTTCCGCGTTCCGACAAAACCGCGACGTTCCTCGTTTTTTTTTTTTGAGCACCCCGCTCGGGTGAAAATGCCATTCCCCGTTTCACGCATGTGTGCCTGTCGAACGAGAGCAAGAGAAAGTTCCCGGAGAAGTGTGAAAAAAAGTGGCAATTTTGTGGGCGAGCGTGGGGGGGGGGGGGGGGGGTGAAAAATGGTCCCGCGTATCCGTCGAAAAGGGAAGAGAGAATGGCAGTCTCATAGATCGTCTCAAACGTCTGGACGTGGCTGTTGCTTTTCGGATCGATGTGCATTCGGCTCCGCGTGGCTTCGTATATTCAGCTCGCCGAACACGCTGACCATTCCCTACGACAAATGGAATGTATCAACACCGCGAGAGAGGAGGGAGGGGGGAAAGAGAGAAAGAGAGAGAGAGAGAGGGCCCGGAGGGAATGGAAACGTGTAATTGTGTAAATGATACAATGGCCGACGAATGTGCTCTCTCTCCTCTTGCCCCTCTCGATCTCTCGTCCTCCCAGTTACCCTCAGCCCTCGTTAGAGCTCGTACCCCGTTCACCACGGGAGGCGCGCTTTGCCCTCTCTCATGAAAACAAGATTCTGATTAACGCCTGAATTTTATTGCCACCAATCTCCCATTCTCCGGCGAAGCATTCTCCTCTTTGCCCCCCCCCCCCCCCCCCCCAGGCTCGCTCTCCGCGTTTGCGATTCGGTCAGAACCACCGAAACCCGAGCCCAACCCCCGCAAAATTCTCTTTTCACCCTCTCCGTGCAGGTTGAAACGATTCGCCCCCTCCCCCTCGGTCCATTCCGACTCCGGTCCCTCTCTTTCTCTCGGCTTTTTCCTCTCGTCCTTTCACTCTCATTCCTGTTAGCCAAACTCGTGGCCAGAGCACCGAATACTGTGCATATCCGCTTCTGCCTTTGCGGTTTATCCGACTAGCGCGTTTCACGCAATTACTGGCCGAGCCCCCCCCCCCCCCCTCCCCGCCCCACTGGCTTCCGTGTGCGCAGGGAGCTCGTTGCCTACGAGGCTTTTTTTGGTGCATTTTTGTTTCTCTCTTTCGGCCAATCTTTCTGTCTCTGGTCAATTCAGCTGCCCCGCGAGCACCGCTTTGTTTCTACCCCCTCCGGCGTTCCAAGTGGTGGGGGTTGCTGGAGGAAGGGAGAGGGACTGATTGATTGATGGTTTATTATATGGGTTGGTATGAACCTTTGGACAATGGGATACGTATAAAGAACAAGAATAAAAGTATAAAAATAAAGAATAATTAAGGGGTTCGGGATAGTGTGAAAATTAATGAAAAATCGTTCGTCGCTTGAGCAACTCAAATTGAAGAGAGAAAGGCCCAACATATGGTGCAGGAAACGCAGATTAAAGGTATTAACAATAATGATGTCACTTTTCACCGAAAAATGGGGAATGAAAAGAACAAAAAGTTGTTGATCGTGGAAACACGATGACAAAAAAAAATCGATCATACCAATATTATCTACTTTAAAAAAAAAAGTATTTTTTTTCTTCAGATCAAACAGGTAGTCAAAATCAAGTGTACCGTTGACCCCCTTACGCTCAAAGGTCGAAATTGTTTATAACTTGTTTAACGCGTTACCCCCACTTGTAGCGCAAAAAAGGCCTTTTTCATGAATTTTTTTAAAGAAAACTACAAAACTTTTTTAATCGATCAATATACCATCGTAAAGAACACATCTTGAAGAACTTTCAGTAATTTTTTCATTGAAAAATATTACATTGTTTAGTGGCAAATGGCCGTCAATGAAATAATGTTTTTATATACACGGTTTGCGGTGACCAACATTGCGGCGAAGTGGATCATCTGAAGAAAAAAATGCGGATGGATTTAGTCAAATATAAGTATAAACTAGTCTTCAATCGAAGGATTTTAAAAAATATTCATTTTTCACAAAATGGCGGACAGTCAAAGTTAATGGTTCGATTTTAACGAAAAAAACGGCCGTTTTTTGGCTACAAACGGCCATTTTTTTTCGAAAAAAAAATCGAACGATTAAAGACTACATTTTTATGTATTAAATAAGCCTGCAAAATTTCAAGAAGATCGGTTCATTAGTGTTCGAGTAATCTTGGTCACTGACTTCAGAAATGCCATTTTGAGAAAAAACGCGTTTAAAGTTTCTCTTTCAACGCTCTTTCAACGCGGATTCTTCTCTTTCAACGCTCATATCTCAGTCAATTTTGTTCGGATCGACTTGACATTTTCAGGACATATTCTCAGATACTTATACTTCAAAA
>OY723395.1:34522751-34560251 GCA_963210295.1 Ophion ellenae | reverse complement strand
CTTAGCTTTTTCCCGTACTGTGTTTCTCTCTCTCTCTCTCTCTCTCTCTCTCTCTCTCTCTCTCTCTCTCTCTCTCTCTCTCTCTCTCTCTCTCTTTGCCGATCCCAGCGTGTCTCCTACACGGCCTTCGCTAAACTTAGCGAAATTCTGGGATCAAATATATCCCAGTACCGTTCGCTCTTAGTTTGCTTGTGTTGCATTACTTTCAAGGGGTTATGCCTAGTTGTAAAAGTCGAAAAATCACTTTTTCCAAAACCAATAAATTTTGACATATCTTGTAAATGTTGCCTGAAAATTTCCAGGTGACCGGATCGAAATTGACAGATTTATAGGCTGTTATGTTTGACGCCCGTCAAACATAACCTCGTTAAGGTGTTACCCCCACTTGCGATTTTGAAAAAATCGATTTTTTTTATTGCATTTTTTTTTAAAGTATAAGTATCTGAGAATATGTCCTGAAAATTTCAAGTCGATCCGAACAAAATTGACGGAGATATGAGCGTTGAAAGAGAAGAATCCGCGTTGAAAGAGCGTTGAAAGAGAAACTTTAAACGCGTTTTTCTCAAAATGGCATTTCTGAAGTCGGTGACCAAGATTAGTCGAACACTAATGAACCGATCTTCTTGAAATTTTGCAGGCTTATTTAATACATAAAAATCTAGTCTTTAATCGTTCGATTTTTTTTTCTAAAAAAAATGGCCGTTTTATAGCCAAAAAACGGCCGTTTTTTTTCGTTAAAATCGAACCATTAACTTTGACTGTCCGCCATTTTGTGAAAAATGAATATTTTTTAAAATCCTTCGATTAAAGACTAGTTTATACTTATATTTGACTAAATCCATCCGCATTTTTTTTTTCAGATGATCCACTTCGCCGCAATGTTGGTCACCGCAAACCGTGTATATAAAAACATTATTTCATTGACGGCCATTTGCCACTAAACAATGTAATATTTTTCAATAAAAAAATTACTGACAGTTCTTCAAGATGTGTTCTTTAAGGTGGTATATTGATCGATTAAAAAAGTTTTGTAGTTTTCTTTAAAAAAATTCATGAAAAAGGCCTTTTTTTGCGCTACAAGTGGGGGTAATGCCTTAAACGCTTTCTTCTCGAAAGTACGTTTTCAAAGTCGGCGAGCAAAATATCTAAAAACCTACCGCATCGATCTTTCCGAAGTGTTTAGGGCTATTTGTAGATGTAAAAATATATCGCGATGTTGAATAAGTTTTCACTGTTTTTTTTTCGTGAAAATTAATGCTTTATTTTGAAAAAATCATTCCTAATGCTTTCAAACGTTTCGAAACTGTTGTGCGATAAACTCCAAATGATTCTGCAAGTTCAGCTAGCGTCTGACATGAGTCTTCATGAAGTAATGCCTCGGATTCAACACGTAAAATCTTTATTTTTCAAAATAAAGTAGCGCAGTAAAATTGCCCGAAAATACTCTTTTTGCGATGATGTTGAAGTTTGCATCCTTGTTTGCATTCTTTTTTGGCTCTCGTTGTCAACCAAAATCTTGTCCTGTATATTGAGAAGGTAGAAATCTGATAAGGATTGTAAAAAAAGTTTGAGTGATTCTCGTAAGCCAAAACTGCCAAAAAAGTGCCGGCTACTAAATTTTCGTTAGGTTCCAACGATGTCAACTTCAATATCATTTTTTTGGCACGAAATTTAACATGTTTAACGCTATGAAGAAAAAAAAAATTTACACTTCTGCGAAATTACATACACTGAATTTCAAGCTTGCTTATAGTACTTCTTTATAGATGCATTGCCATCTTAAACTACACGCACGCAGTTCTGGTAGCGCCATCTGTTGGAAAACAGCGGGAACTTGTTCAACATCCTAATAGTATTCGATCGAAGAATTTTGCTCCCGATGTATACTTTCGATTCGATGAACGAAAAAAGCCAATTTTTTGCAAAAATTAGGTCTCTCACTTCGAAGACCCGCCATTCTTTTTACATTTGATATTCCGGAAATTCCTTCGATTAATCATAGGATAAGATAACATACAAACAAAATCTGATTTTTTTTTTATTAGATATCTCGCTTCAGAATCAAACGCGCCGATAGATAATCAAATGTTAAGCGGCTATACGAGTGTGACACTTCCAAAAAATCGTTTTTTTTGCCTTTTTTTACTTTTAACTTTTTTTTGCCTTTTTTTACTTTCAACTGTTTTTTTTGCCTTTTTTTACTTTCAAGAATATCATTATGATTTATATCATTTATATCAATATCATTTTATCTTGCAAAAATCGATAGTTCAATCACGCAACGCGTTTTTCTCGGAATAAGATTTTTCAAATTTGCTGACATTGTAACTCAAAGAGCAATTACCCGATTAACTTGAAATTCAAACTAAGTACTCTTGAATATATTTACTCTACAATGACCTAGGATATTTCTGATTAGATGAAAATTGACGATTTGGCATTGAAAAAAACGACCATTTTATAGGCAAGAAAACAGACTTTTTTCATAAGTACGCCATTTTGTTAGATTTTGATATTTTTCGAAAATCCTACGTCATTGTACAGGAAATACCTTCCAGTTTAACGACATTTTTTCCTTTTTCGATTTCAGCTACTCAATCGGCCGGGATCATGTCAGCAGTGGAGGAACTTTTTTTCGGCGCCTCCGAAGGCAACGCATAAGTCGCTTGGATCTCAATATTTTTCTATGAAAAAATTATGTAATATAGGTCAAATATAGCCAAATATATTCTTAATTTTCCGAAACATTTAATTGAGTACTTTTCTTCCAAAAAATTCCCGAAAGTCACCCAAATTTTCAGCGTTCACACTGGTGTAGCCCCTTAAGTCAACATTATCGCTCGTCGAAAAAGACGTTTTCGAGAGGTGCTTCCCGGACACCGACTGTAAATCGATTATACCTGAATATTTTAACACGAAAAAATTAAAAAGTGTTCTCCATATGATACTTCTTCATATACCTAATTTTCGTAAAAATGCAACATCACAGTTTCCTAAAAAAAAAAGCCAAAAATGAGTTGTTTTCGACAGTTGCAACAGGCATACAACCCGTCGATGCTTTATCCTCCTCTCTCCGTCTCTCTCTCTCTCCAACACACGTGGCAATTATTCGCGAGACGGTCAATCACAGCCTCGCCCAGACGCATTTTTTTCCGCCGCGTCATCCGCCTCCTCAGTGGGGGTAAAAAAAGACCTGGGGAATCGCCGGCTTTTGAGAATCCGAGGTAACAGCTGGTCTAGAAATTCGAGGATTGTCACGTGAGCAAAGTGCCTCTTCGACGACTAAGCTGGTATACCATGCACCCCCCCCCCCCCCCCCCCGCCAGATGTATGGGGGGGGGGGAGGCAACCCGGACCGTGGGGGCGACGTCCGAATCGTCATTTCGCGTATCCGGACCCGGGGCGACGAGAGATACTGCGTTATACGGATTGCCGCGATATATTGACATATCACGTATCCCAGTGGTATCTAATACGCCGTTACAATGTGTACAATGTGCCGGGATCGAACACACGGCCGTCTCTACTGCATAAAACACATTCCCGATGTACAGGCCGTACTGTGTGAAACTTCGCGACTCGCCTGCTGCGACCAGATAGGTCCAATAGGGGGGCCGGGGGGGGGGGTGAACTGGGTAAATGAAGGCTGCGCGCGGTTGCGGTGGTATTGTCACTGGGCACAACATACCAAGGCATACGTAGGTGCACACACGTGAACGTTGGAGCGACGGGTCGACGGACACGCGTGCTGAAATCTGAACAACACTCCTCTCTCTCTCTCTCTCTCTCTCTCTCTCTCTCTCTCTCTCTCTCGCAGTCTACCTTACGAGCTGACGAATCCATCCATCTATGCATACTCGTGTATATATATATATATATATATATATATATATATATATATATATATATATATATATATATATATATATATGGTTACAATGTTCCGCTGGTATGGTAACGTCCGGGCAGCGGATGGCCGAGGTATACGTCTCTGTATACGGATGGGCAAAGCAGGAGCGACAGTGTGGCCACGTGTGACGAGGCGCGATAATTCCGCTGGCTCATGTACCCGAGGCCGCATCGAGAACACCAAATCGATAAATCGTCTCCTTCCCGCGGCTCGCCGCCTCTCTTTATACACACACACACACACACACACACACACACACATATATATATATATATAATGGAGAAAAGATACTTCGAGCTCGTTATACCCCAGTGTTGACTATGAGCACGTCTGGTTGGTTTGAAGCTGGTTCTTGAATCGTTTTCTTTCATTTTTAAAGCTAAATCATTGACTTTAGGGAACAACGATCCTTGGAGTGGCTCTAATATACATGTGGGTACATTTATCCAATAGGAATTTAAAAACCATTGGGTTTTACCTAATGTTGAGTGTTGAGACAATTGATCGCCATGAGGTATCCACATGGATTCCCATACCTGTTCCTACTTCCAGATAGAGGTCCAATGGTCCAGCATTTTCGTACTTGTCAAATAAATAATACGTTTTATTGATAAATCAAGATATCAGGTCGTTTGATACACCCTATATTCAGCCTTGGCCAAAGGTATTCGGCACACTGTAAATTTTATATCCAGACAAAAAGCCGAATGTATCGGCGAAAAAGAATCGTAAATCAATTCGCCAAACGGGGTTTCGAAGCGGATAAAGCAAGCATCATTTTTCTTTTTTGTTTTTGTTTTTACGATTTTTTTTGTACCCGGTACGCCATTTTGAAAGTGCCGATTTTTCACGATTTTCGCACTTTGCAAAATCGCGAGCACGACTTTGAAAAATAGTAATCTCACCATTTGGTGGTGAGATCTTTGAAAAGGACACTGTTAGCTTTGGTTTCGTTGAAAGAATAAAGGAATCCGATTTTTTTTCGCAGAGTTATTTAGTTTTTTCTTTAAAAAAACGGCAGCTTGCCGAAAAAACCGGCATCGTGCGGCATAACTTGAAAACTATGAGGTTTGGAATATTTAGTCTAAGGAGTAAAAAGTTGTAGTATGTCATTTTCGAGTGACTACATTTTTTTTAGAATTTTTTTTTCAAAATTTCTTTGTATCGTTATTTTTGGTTGATAGTCGACGACTTGTCTCATTAATTTATCGCCGTTACTTTGAAGCAAAGATGTTTCAATGGAAATATGAAGAGGAGAAAAGGTACATACAGCCTTGGCCACAAGTATGGCTGTATGTGTATGAATTGTAGCTGGTTAGATGGTGCATTCACGAGACTGGATAGCTTCGTGGTTTTCGATGCAGGACGACCGATACCCGTTGCTAGATAGCCCCTTTTTCGCAACAACCACCGCAACTCATTACCGACAATACGATGTCCAAAAGCCTCGCATGGCTATCAATTTTTGTCGCAATTAAACAAGGAAGAGGAAGAAAGAGCCAACGCAGCCTCTCTGTTTCCAATCCAATCGCAGATTGATCATCCCAGTATTGTTTATGCTTTTTAATTTCTTTAAATTTTATCCAGATGGTTTTAATTCTTCAACGATGGCCTGAGACAATTAACAAGCTATTCTATACCGCGAGCGGACGGTCGAAAGATAGGCTCGTAGGCACCATCGATAATTCGGCGAGGTTTAACATATATCGGATAAAATTTCAACGGGATAGTATGGCGTTGTCCCCCGCGTTGTTCTTGCGCGCATGAGAATATCGAGTTACGCGGCTTATTATGATATAATTCGACGCTCGAGCAAGCCGGGCTCATCTTCCCTTCCGGATGTACGTACACGCACACACACACACACACACACATGGACACAGGTGCATATGCATACTTATAGCGGATAGAGAGGGAGAGAGAGAAGAGAGCAAGAGAAGCATAAGCGATGATGATTTTTTTCGCTTGTACGTCAGTCACATTTGTCCTGGTCATGAAAGTCACGTGTCTAATCGAACTATCGATTTATACGGTCGTCTTCGCCATTACCAAGAGCCGATAAAAAAGATCTCAGGGGAGAACCGACAAACGAATCTTCCACGATTATCGGTGAGAGAGGGAGAAAAAAGGGTAGGAGGAAGAAGCCATGAGAGATAAAGAAAAAGAAACGAACAATATGAATTGGAATAAAAAACGCCGGAGAGATAAACAGTGGCAGAGAAAGAGAGAGATAGTTATATAGATTGATTGTTTATTATATGCCTTGGTATATCCTTTGGGCAACAAGGTACAAGTAGAGAAAAATAAATTAATAAAGTATAAAAACGATAGAAACACCACTTAAAGTGGTTAAAATAACAAAAATGACAAATTATGTATACACAGATGACAAGCATCGAACAAGAAACAATAGGATCGAAATCACAAATAGCATGGCTTGCCCCTTACATAGTAATATAGTAAAAATTAAAATGTATAAGCGGAGAAGTGATATAAACGAGAAAAAAAATCACACAAAAGTAAAAATAACATAACAAAAAATAACGCAATGTAAAAAACATAAGTTGAATAAAATAAAATTAAAAATTAAAAAGACAGAAAGAGTAAGATTGCACTAGAACTTGTCATCCTCTGGCACGCAAACCACGTGTACATTCATGGTCCCAAGTGATACTATGCAATTATGAAACACTTGTTTTAAGAAACGCAGCGCACTCATATTTTTCAAAATTATTTTTTAGCACTGACGTTGAGTTTTTTGGAATGACTCGATACAATAAAAAGGCTGAATATAAAATAATGATAAAGAATTTTAGAAGATACATTATATCCGTAATGCATTCCATGCTCGTCTAGACTTCCAAGTCAACGAACTAGATACAGTTTGAGGCTAACAGTTCAGCAATGAGGTTTCCAAAAACTTCCCTGCTTAGATCGAGAGAGAGAGAGAGAGAGAGAGAGAGAGAGAGAGAGAGAGAGAGAATGATGCATAAACAAATGATCGAATTTATTATGCTTGGCATTATCAATAGCAACAATATAAACAACAATTAATCTTTCTGATTTCCTACATGCGATCGACCAACTGTCTACGCATACGAGTGGTAGTTTATGGAGTCAGTTATAAAAGTGACATAACCAAGACATTGGCATTATAATCTGAAAACCCTCGAGAGTCTCATAAGTAGACACGCATATTAAAAAAATGTGTAAAAGTAACACTCAACCGACATCCAACGAAATAGAAATGAAAAAGCGTCAAAGGTAAAATGAATAAAAATAAAAGTGAATGGAATAATAAAGTGAACAAAGGCATAATTCAATAAATGAAAAAAAAAATCAAATCAAATTAAATCATCAAAATAAAAAAAAACAACGATAACATTATAATCCGAAAAATCTCTAGTGCCAAAAATATGCACATACACAAATAAAAAAAAGAGTAAAAAATAATAATTAATGAGAATTCAACGGAACAGAAATGAAAAAGACTCAAAATTAAAAGGACTAAAAATTAAAATTAATGAAAAACAAAAAGGAGAAAAAACATAATGAAATTCATTTCAAAATTGATCAAATTAAATTAGCAATTGTGAAAGAGGAAGAAGGAAAATCCAAAGACCCAAAACACGGATTGATAAATACAATAATTATTTAGTTCAAAAGTTAATAAAAGTAAATCCAAGAGAGAAAGAGGGAGAGAGAGAATGCGATAGAAATTGCCGACGATCTGCATTACACCATGATACCGCGGTATTCGGTTGATACGGTTTGCACGAGAGCGGAGGGTAGTTGCGAGAGAATCATGGACATTACGCATTCATAAGCCCGGATTTAAGGCCCCGGACCTCGGACTCTCGACGACCTCATATATACGTATGCACCGTATACCTCCAGCCACGGATTTACGTCACCCCCACACCCCACTCCGCATCGCCATAGTGCAGGAGATACGCAACGCGGAAAAGCTTTGCAAGCGCGAGAGTCCGTTAATATGTCCACTCGCTCAACGGGGATGTACAAGCTCGTTGGCTGTGTGCGCCTACGTATATTCCTTTATCTCGTGCATGTGCATGACAAGTATCAGGATGGATTTTCCAGGACATAAAGGGGACAGTGGCCACTCGTCCGAGCGATTCTCTCGCGTCCTCGCGGCTTGACACGCACCTATATGAGAGCATAAAATAATAATGAACCGCCGAATTATCGTATATGGTCTCCGAGTAATTTCAACCGAACGCGCAAAATCCAAGTTGCATGAAAATTTCTCGCGAAATCGCGGTGCACGAGTAAAATCGTTTTTTTTGTTGTTGTTGTTGTTGTTTTCAGTGGCGCTTGCACTCATGCTCGCAGGTCATAATAATAATATTAAAGTAGTACGCAATCGGGATGCAATATTGTCGCAAGCACGCGACGATGAAAAATGCGCGTGAGGATCAAAAATGCACAATGAGGTTTTTTTTTTCAAGACTTACTCTTTGGCAACGTTGCACGATGCATTGAATGGTACGCAGCGATAAGCTTCACTCTTACCTAAAACAGAGAGAGGGAGAAAAAAAGACGTTAATAAACTTTAAAAAATAATGACATCGGAGACGTTTGACGAGCGAAGATTCGACACGTAAATTGAGTAACCACGAGCGCAGACGTCGCGAATGGGAGTTTCGACACGTTTTTGTCAACCCCGTGAATTAGATAAAATAAGATAAGATAAGATAAGATAAGATAAGATAAGATAAGATGAGATAAAATAAGATAAAGTAACATGAGGTAAGGTAAGATGAGGTGAGCTAAGGTCAGATATGGTAACATAAGATAAGATAAGATAAATTTCGATGTAGTGAGGCAAGATAAGGTAAGATATAACATAGGATAAGATAAGATAAGATTAATCCAAGTAAAATGGGCTGAGGTACGGCCTCAGCCCATCCAAGGGACCATCTACGGTAAGGTAAGGGATGGTATCATACGATAAGATAAGATAAACTCACGCAAGGTAAGATAAGATAAATTTAGCTAAGGTATTTTAAACTTCAAAAAATAATGACATCGGAGACGTTTGACGAGCGAAGATTCGACACGTAAATTGAGTACCCACGAGCGCAGACGTTGCGAATGGGAGTTTCGACACGTTTTTGTCAACCCCGTGAATTAGATAAAAATAAGATAAGATAAGATGAGATAAGATGAGATAAAATAAGATAAAGTAACATGAGGTAAGGTAAAATGAGGTGAGCTAAGGTCAGGTATGGTAACATAAGATAAGATAAGATAAATTTAGATGAAGTGAGGCAAGATAAGGTAAGATATAACATAGGATAAGATAAGATAAGGTTAATCCAAGTAAAATGGGCTGAGGTACGGCCTCAGCCCATCCAACGGACCATCTACGGTAAGGTAAGGTAAGGGATGGTATCATACGATAAGATAAGATAAACTCACGTAAGGTAAGATAAGATAAATTTAGCTGAAGTAAGATACGACAAGATAAATTAGGTGAGGTAACATGAGATGAGATCAGATAAATTTAGGTAAGATGAGATAAGATAACGTAAATTAGGTAAGGTAAGATAAGATAAGATCAGATAAGATCATATTTATTAGTGCTCCAGAATCAAAACGTCCTTCGGCACATAATTCTCATTCTCCACGCAATAAAAAGAATAAATCGTTCTTCTTCTCGCATATTTTCCGTTTCTCACGCCATGAACAAAAAATGATTAAGTACCCCCCTATAATTGCAACGCCGAGTGTTATCATCACTCCCAAACACTCGAGGTATCAAAATGTCATAAAAACGGTATCTCAACGGCCGCCGATAATTATCTTTTTTTTCTATTATTATACTATTTTCTATTATTCAACGCGCACCCTGAAAATTGTGAAGTTACGTCAACCACGTAGATACTTCGAAAACCAATCCTTTTTTTCGCGAGAGGTCTTTCAGTGGCCGCGTACACTGATCTATCAGCCGCGAGATATTTTCTCGTCTCTTTCCTCCTCGCTGGCGGCTGGAGATCCGAGTCTAGCGTTGGTTCGTGAGCCGAGTATACGTCTGAGAGTTATATACCGCTCTGTGTTCCGTATAACAAAGGAGGGAAGAAAAAAGAAGCACTCACGTGGCCAAAGAGAGAGAGAGAGGCGGAGAGAGAGAGAGAGAGAGAGAGAGAGAGAGAGAGAGAGAGAAAGAGAGAGAGAAAGAGAGAGAGAGAGAGAGAGAGAGAGAGAGAGAGAGAGAGAGAGAGAGAGAGAGAGAGAGAGAGAGAGAGAGAGAGAGAGAGAGAGAGAGAGAGAGAGAGAGGATCCCACGAAGAGCCGCTGCGTGCATTCCAGTTATTGTGGGCACAGTGCATAGAGTAGGCAGGGCACGTAAGAAAATTCCTCGCGTCGAAAGAGCAGACTCTAGTAGCCGAAAGCGCGTTATATGAAGAGGCTGAGCGCGAACGATGGATCTTTATACCTGTCTCTATCTTCCTCCGCAGCTCATCAGTCCATCTTCGTTGCTCGCTCTCTCCTGATGCTCTCCTCTCTCTCTCTCTCTCTCTTCCACGCGCTCTATAAATTCGTCTTTCTCTCTCGCTCTCTTTTCTTTGGTCCCGAGCATCTTCTTTTTTTTTTATTACGTTTTCTCTCGTTTCCACTTTCTACGGGCGTACACACCGGAGGTGAGCTCGCGCAGCGGCTTCCTCAGCTTTCCACGATCTATGGGCGGCTTAGCCTGGCCACGCTCGTATTTTACACGCCATACGACCGTAACCCACACTCCGAACGTCGCATTCTCCGTCTCATTCACCCTCGCACAATGTCCGAGAGAGTCATCCCACACGTGAGGCTGCGCGTATACACGGGGGCACTTAACGCCCCACCCCCCCCCCCCCCTGCCGGCAAAAGACTAGCACAGCACATGTACACCCTGCCCACAAGCGCAGAAAAAAAGAAAATGCATAAACAAGCAACAGCAGGCCTATGAAAATGTGTGTACTTTTACTTCGGCCCAAAAGTTCACGGCCCTACATATGCTCTGTCTTGTATTCGCTGCAGAGGTTCTTTATTATTTTTTTTTTAGTATTTTTTTAGTGTCAACATCGGGGCTATCCATTTTGCTAGTGGAATTACTTTCGGCAATTATTTTGAACATTTTCGCTGTGCCATACCGATTTTATTTTTCGTTGGATTTTTTTTTTGACACACCATTTTTGTTTGTGAGAATAAAAAGGTAAGGTCCTATTCAGGGGATAGTAGGATATCCGAGACGCCAAAAATTGATTCTTGATATTTGAACCAAAATAATGAGAATTTCGAGAATAAAAAAGTTGCCGTTTCGGCTTCCTTAAGGAATTATGAGCGCTTTTAGCGGTAATTGGGAATACGCGAAAATATGACGGTCGTTGTTGGCTCATGGGTACAATACCTTTATTTTATCACAAATAAATGGAAATTCACCGGACTTGGAGAAGTATTTGTTTAGTATTGCCTCAAGGGCAAAAAGTTATTCGCTTATTTGGCCGAGACACAATTCGGCGCATGCAGGCCATTTGAGTTACTCAGAATACAAGGGGTCCAGGGGCAGAGCCCCCCTCCCCGGCACTAAACGTAGTACTTATGTGATTTTCAACAAAAAATTCCGAGATTATAATGCTTTATTTATTTATAGTCTTCGTTTATTTATAACAATAAGAATCGTTCCATATAATTACTGCAGCAAAATACTAAACGATATATTTTACGTAAACTTGAAGCCTTACAAGTCCGAAGAGGGATGAATCGTATATTTTTAATCCCTCTTCGGACTCCTAGCGATTAAAAGTCGTTCAAGGCCATTCAAGGTCGGTATCGATCACTACCAAATATTTGATAGTGATCCGAGATATTTAGATTTGTATTTCATTTTAATAGGTGACCTTGAATGACCTTGAACGACTTTGACCCCTTAATGTTTTTATGCGGCTTGAGGTGCTCCACAAGATGGTTGAAAAAAAATGGACGATTCCATTTTAAAAAGTGGAGGTGACCTTCACTGTGCCTCCCCCGTCAGCGCCTCGACGAAATAATAAAAAGAATTGGTCGCATTTAATGGCCCCCTTTACACCGTACAACTTATGTCTGGAACATTTTTTTGTGACGTCGATAATTACCGAGCTATTTCAGGTGGCAGAGATAAGAGGGACATCCTGTATATGTATGGGTAATTCCACCAATTCTGTCTCAAAGTTGTACCGGGTGGTCTGAATTCAGGAAAACTAAGAAGGTCATCTGAAAGGTCATATTAAAACAAGCATCCATAATCTTTTTCGAATTTTCTTATCCAATAGTTGTTTAGTAATGGCGGCTCACAGTTTTCAAATTTTGTAAATCACCAAATTTTCAAATGCCCACAACTTCTCTCCAACTATAGCTAGAATTTAAAAAAAAAACAATTTTTTAGAGAAAAATATGAACTGTTTGAAAAAAAACATGCTGAAATTCTGAGTTGTTTTAAAATTTACAAAAATCACGTTTAAAGTATAAAAATCGATTTTTCGGACCTTGCCCCATTTTTCCCGGTTTTGAAAGTATTTTTTCGAAAAGTTCAGAACTTTTTACATCGAAATATATTTTAAACGAGATGGGATCTTTAAAACATCAGCCTCAGAAAAATTAAATAAAGATCTTCATTTCCCATAACATTTATTTAAATCAATCTTAAATCTTTAATGGCATTTTCATTACGTAAATAAACATTCAGAGTTTTTATAAGGTAATGTCATGTCACATAAGCAAATTAAAAAAAAATATATAATTTTATTTTAATAGCTACTGTTGGTTATGAATTTATAAAATCTCTCACTTACAAATTTATAAAATAATAATAATAATAACAAGAATTTTTATTATTAGATAAAATTAAAAATTGGGAAAAATGTTTATTCAATTTCTCTAAGGCTGATGTTTTAGAGATCCCATCTCGTTTAAAATCTATTTCGATGTAAAAAATTCTGAACTTTTCGAAAAAAATACTTTCAAAACTGGGAAAAATGGGGCAAGGCCCGAAAAATCGATTTTTATACTTTGAACGCGATTTTTGTAATTTTTCAATCAACCTAGAATTTCAGCATATTTTTTTCAAAAAGTTCATGTTTTTCTCTAAAAAATCGTTTTTTAAAAAATCTTCTAGCTATTATTGGAAAGAAGTTGTGGGCATTTGAAAATTTGGTGATTTACAAAATTTGAAAACTGTGAGCCGCCATTACTCAAAAACTATTGGATACAAAAATTCGAAAAAAATCATGGATGCCTGTTTTAATATGACCTTTCAGATGACCTTCTTAGTTTTGCTAAAATCAGAACATCCGGTACAACTTTGACACGGAATTGGTGGAATTACCCATATATATCAGTAAAGATACAACATATAGATCGTTGACCACGTGCGGAGTCAGAGGTTTGGTTCTCTCGGGCGGCCACATTTCCAGCCAGCTGGAAGAGCATCCAAGGGTTGGGAAGAACCCCTCCGCGCAATAATTCAAGCTCCGGCTATTTAATCCCCCGCGCGGTTCAAAGAGAGCAAGAGAGAGAGAGAGTGAGAGAGGGAGAAAGGCAGAGAAGTGACCAAACAAAAATCGAAATATCTAATTCCCGGAGAAGCTTGGAATTGCAATGAGGGTATTAGCGCATCGTATCGAGGGATATGCGATTTAAGATTCGTTCAACAAGCGAGCACAAATCATCCCCGGAACTCTCGGCCATCGAGACAATAAATTCACCGTGAGAGATTATGAACCAGTTAAGAGCGGATGAGAGAACCGAATATCCGTATAGTTAACTTTGAGAGACACCGTCGTAAATGTCAGAGATTATATCGCGTAAGCCCTTGAGGACATTACGTACACCGAGTAATTCCCCGATGGGAAAATCATGTGGAAGTTTGCATCGTTGGAAGGCGACAAAAGTTATCTGTTTCTCATGGCAGTTTTTTTTCGACAGATCAAAAGCTACGGCGAACTTTTTGTAAGATTCTCATTCGAGACCTACAACCTCAATCTGTCAAAAAAGATTTTCGATAGCGGAGAAAATGAAAAGAAAAGTTCACCGTAGCACCGTAGAATATGAAAAAAAAACGTATACCCTTTGCATACCAACGCTGCAAGCTTCAACAGCATGATGGAAAAATATTAATTTCCAAAACTCCCATACTTTTATTCCCCTTAAGAAGCAAACTAAATTAAAGGTGGTACAATCGGGTACAAACGAATGCAAAAAAAAAATTACATTTTGTAAAGTCGGGTGCCAACTTCACATAGGTCGTTTCCAAATGTCTCATTGCCAAAAATAGATGCGAGACAAAATCTCAAGGGTCTTCAGTGCGCCAGGATACCGACTGACGCAATGACGTTGAAGTTTGCATCGTTGGAATGCAACGAGTTTTTGGATTTTTATCATTATCCAGAAGTTTTTTGGCAAACTGAGGTCGTAAATAAAAAATTATTCTTCGTAGATAAAAAAGAAATCATTTCTCGTCACGTTCCAACAATCCAAACTTCAACGTCATGTGACGTCCATGAACGTTGGGTCGAAAAACAAACTATTTTAACCACAGCATACCATTTTCCTCATTTTCAAAATTTCCCAAAAGTATCCAGTCATAGAAACCTTTCATTATTATACTAAAAGTACATTTTTTAGTTTTTTTCCATCAGATGTGCCTAGTTGTCAGACCCACTCACACCGATTGGCCATCCAGCACCAGCGGCCCTTTGTTAAAATAATAATAACTCGATTGTCGATCAATATTTTCCAATGAAAAAAAAACTCAAGCCTCCCAAGTCTATGTACCAATAGTGTGTAAATTCCCGACCTCGTAATGCCAATACTCTCGTAGGAAAAAAATATTGTGCCTCGACCTGTTTTTCTGCCCAAGCCGAGCACTTGCTTGGGCTAAAGACTAATAAGTGTCAGTGAGGTTAGCAGAGCATTTGCCAGTAGATCAAAATTAAGTGAGAATTCTCTTCGCATGCAGTTGAGTTCCATAGTTCCTGATTTTTTTTTAGCAATAGTTCTGGTGATTTTGTCCACAAAAAAAGGTGATTGAAAAAATGATCTGCTAACTTCCCGTAGCAGAACGTTTTGCAGAAAACCATAAATTACCGGGAGTTCTTTGTACATGCGGCTAAGTTCTATAGTTCCTGACAGTTTTTAGCAATAGTTCTGGTGATTTGACCCAAAAAAAAGTGACGGAATTTTGGTTAGTGTAACTTCCTATGGAAATATGCTGATGGATAGGCGTGAGTTCTGAGTGCTTTTTGTCTGAGATATTATAGTTTTGGTATTGTTTGATGTATTTGTGGATAGTTCTGGCTTTCAGCTATTTCCAAATAATCATTGAAAATGTTTATAACCATCTCAAAGATACAAGTGTGCTCTGCTGATGGATTGGCGTTAGTTCCAGGTGCTTTTGTGTGGGATATTATAGTTTTTGTATTGTTTGATGTACTTGAGAATAGTTCTGGCTTTCAGCTATTTCCAAATAATCATAAAAATGTTTATCACCATCTCAAGTATACAAGTGTGCTCTGCTGATGGATAGGCGTTAGTTCCAGCTTCTTTTTGTGTGAGATATTATAGTTTTGGTATTGTTTGATGTATTTAAGAATAGTTCTGGCTTCCAGCTATTTTAAAATAATTATTAAAATGTTTATCATCATCTCAAGTATACAAGTGTGCTCTGCTGATGGATAGGCGTTAGTTCCAGGTTCTTTTCCTGTGAGATATTATAGTTTTGGTATTGTTTGATGTATTTGAGAATAGTTCTGGCGTCCAGCTATTTCCAAATGAAAATGTTTATCACCATCTCAACTATACAAGTGTGCTCTGCTGATGGATAGGCATTGGTTGCAGGTTCTTTTCCGGTGAGATATTATAGTTTTGGTATTGTTTGATGTACCTTCTGTAGTAGATGTAGTTCTGGCTTTCAGCTATTTCCAAATAATCATAGAAATGTTTATCACCATCTCAACTATACAAGTGTGCTCTGCTGATGGATAGGCGTTAGTTCCAGGTTCTTTTCCTGTGAGATATTATAGTTTTGGTATTGTTTGATGTATTTGGGAATAGTTCTGGCGTCCAGCTATTTCCAAATAAAAATGTTTATCACCATCTCGACTATACAAGTGTGCTCTGCTGATGGATAGGCGTTACTTCCAGGTTCTTTTTGTGTGGGCTATTATAGTTTTGGTATTGTTTGATGTATTTGAGAATAGTTCTGGCTTCCAGCTATTTTAAAATAATTATTAAAAATGTTTATCACCATCTCAAGTATACAAGTGTGGTCTGCTGATGGATAGGCGTTACTTCCAGGTTCTTTTTGTGTGAGATATTATAGTTTTTGGTATTGTTTGATGTATTTAAGAATATTTCTGGCTTCCAGCTATTTTAAAATAATTATTAAAAATGTTCATCACCATCTCAAGTATACAAGTGTGATCTGCAGATGGATAGGCCTGAGTTCCAGGTGCTTTTTGTGTAAGCTATTATAGTTTTGGTATTGTTTGATGTATTTGAGAATAGTTCTGGCTTCCAGCGATTTCCAAATAATCATAAAAATGTTTATCACCATCTTAAGTATACAAGTGTGCTCTGCTGATGGATACGCGTTAGTTTCAGGTTCTTTTTGTGCGAGATATTATAGTTTTGGTATTGTTTGATGTATTTAAGAATAGTTCTGGCTTCCAGCTATTTTAAAATAATTATTAAAAATGTTTATCACCATCTCAAATATACAAGGTACTCTGCTGATGAATAGGCGTTACTTCCAGGTTCTTTTTGTGTAGGATATTACAGTTTTGGTATTGTTTGATGTAATTCAGAATATTTCTGGCTTCCAGCTATTTTAAAATAATTATTAAAAATGTTTCTCGTACTAATGTACTGATGTACTAAAAATGTACTAATAAGATCACCTGTGACATAAATCATATTCGTAGCATCCGCCACCTCACGTGACCCGTGAAAATTGGTCACGTCAATCCTTCCAACCACGAGTCATATATCTACGTGTCATTTCTATGTGAAAACTGTTTGCTGGATTGAGTGGCATGATCGGCGAGGACACGACGTCGCGTCATGTTGCCTTCGCTAGACAAGAGTATACGAACGAGTAGAGTCAGTCAGCCAGGAAGACGAAGAGACTCGACGATGTACAACATTTTAAGGGGGGGGGGGCCTTGTTGGTTCGCGAAACGGTTGGCAAAAGAGAGATGTAGGGAGGATAGAAGAGCTCTGAGGACGACGAGGGAGGATGGAAGGCGGTCGATCCGTCATTGCGACAGTTTGCCGGAGACAAATCGAAGAAGCGACGTTTTATCGTCGCAGAACTCGAGTCCCGTTCTCGTCTCCGTCTATCCTCGAGTGTACCACACGCTCTTTCATACTCGATCGAAACTTGGAAGAAGACCCATCGTCTGCGCCAGAAACGAGAGCCAATAAATACATCCCCCGAGTACACCCTTCTCCCTATCCCTTTTCCTCCCTTGCCCTTTTTGTCATTCCCTCTTTCTTTCTCTATGTCTCGCCGTCTCTGCTTGTCCCCGTGACATTGTGTACAAAATCGAACTGTGACTCTGTCGAAGTTGAAAAAGAACGTTTTCCACCCTCGTCGAGGCAGCGCGGAGGGGGTGAAAAGGGCCAAACAGGCGGAGGGGGGGGGGCGAAAAAGCGAGAGAAAAAAACATGAGTAGAATATCGGTAAGGGAGAGAGGGGGGGAGGGTTTGGAGAAGTTTACGGGATATGGTGGAAAAAGGAGGATAAATCGTCTTCGACTTCACTCGAAAGAGGATTACGTGCGAAAGGGCGTGTTGACCCATCCGATAGTTCGATCGCTTTACTTCAATCCCGATAAGACCCTCCGTACAGCTTTTTCCCTTCATTGCGTGCTCAACCCAACCTGGGGAGAGAAAAAAAACATCCGACGAACGATAAACCCGCGAATTACGACGTTGACATTTCGTGAATAGGTGCCCTATTTTATTTTCACCTGTCAACGTAAATTTGCCTGGAACATCGAAAAATCACGTGTGTCGAAAAATTCCTATGAGTGTCCTTCCGATATTTCCGCATTTTCGAGGTAGGGTAAAGTGACCTTACTTTTGGCACCCCACCAATTATTGTCACTTCTCTCCTACCTACGCAGTGGCCCTTTAAGTGCCAATAGTTGGGCCCTTAAAGTGCTAATAATAGGGCCCTTAAAGTGCCAATAATAGGGCCCTTAACGTGTCAATAATAGGGCCTTTGATGTGCCAATGATGAGGACCTTGGAGTGCCAATAATTGCGCCCTTGAAGTGACAATAGTTGGGCCCCTGAAGTGCCCATAATTGGGCCCTTGAAGTGACAATAATATGGCCCTTGAAATGACAATAGTCGGGCCCCTGAAGTGCCAATAATTGGGCCCTTGAAGTGAGAATAATTGGGCCCTTGAAATGGCAATAATATGGCCCTTGAAGTGCCAATAATTAGGCCCTTGAAGGGCCAATAATTGGGCCTTTGAAGTGCGAATAATTGGGACCTTGGAGTGCCAATAATTGCGCCCTTAAAGTGACAATAATTGGGCCCCTAAAGTGCCAATAATTGGGCCCTTGAAGCGACAATAATTGAGCCCTTAAAGTGACAATAATTGGGCCCTCAAAGCGACAATAATTGAACCCTTGAAGTGCCAATAACTGGGCCCTCAAAGCGATAATAATTGAGCCCTTGAAGTGACAATAATTGGGCCTTTATAGTGCCAATAATTGCGCCGTTAAAGTGACAATAATTAGGCCACCAAAGTGCCAATAATGGGGCTCTTGAAGTGACAATAATTGGGCCCTTAAAGTCCCAATCATTGGGACCTTGGAGTGCCAATAATTGCGCCCTCAAAGTGACAATAATTAAGCCGCTAAAGTGCCAATAATTGGACCCTTGAAGTGCCAATAATTGGGACCTCATAGGGCCAATAATTGGGTACCTTACCCTACTCGTTCAATGTCGATGGGGTCGATATTGACATCGTTGGAACGCAATGAAAGTTCTTCCGATTTCTCATTTTCGTTATTATCCAAAATCATAATTCGCAGATTCAGGATGTAGATCTCCGAATAAGAATCCTACAAAATATTTGCCTGATTTTCTCAAATCTGCCAAACGTAGTTGGGGAAACAAAAACAAAATCACTTTCGTTGCTTTTCAGCGTTGCAAACTACAACGTCATCAATGTCGTCATTGCTCGTCTATAAGTAATCTCATTTGCATGGCAATTTCGTGAAAAGGGCGAGCCCCGAGAGCGCCTTTGAATTTTCAAGTTTGCCCTTTGGCGCGCGACCCTCTCGATCTTCGGGGCTTTGTAGCGATCGTATGGGCAGCGACGCGAAACAGGAGTGAACGCTGAACGACAGGTGGAAAATGCACCTAGGCACAAGGTAAAATTGGACAGAATGGAATATGGCACGGAAGAGCGAGCAAAGGGAAGCCCGGACGGAAGATCGGCCGAAAAACTCGAGGCGGGATAGTTACGGTGAACCTTGATATACACGGGCACACGAGGGAAGAGTAGATAAAGTACGGGTCGTATGAAAGAGTCGAACGGACTTTCGTATGTTCACGTGTAGCTTTGTGTTCGAGGGCACTAACTGTGAATCCGGTGAGACCACTGGCTGTATATTTATATACGAGAGGTGATTTCGAAGACATTGGACTTGGGGAACCATTCTCACGGTTGTCCGTTGTCCCCTCATTCAAAATTATGCAAACCCGAGTAGCATGAAAATCAACTCTGAATTAGAGGAACCTTATTACGGGCTACATCTACTTAGATGGGTAAAAAATTGCATTTTCAAAAAAAAAAATGTATTCAAGCACCAGCACCATACTTCAAACTTTAAACGCGTTTTTCTCGAAACACTGTTATCGAAGTCGGTGGACATGATATCTCGAGAACCACTTGATGAATTGTTGCCAAATTTACAGGAAATACGGTGAGAAACATGTAAAGGTCGTTGACGATCTCACTTTTCAAAAACCGATGATCATTTTTTAATAGTTATGGAAAAATGACGACTTTTTTCATAAATTTTGTATGCTCGATTTTCAACACGTCGCTGCGTTGTTGAAAAAAAATATTTAAAAGATCGACGATCTTCAACGACTCCTATTTATTGTTAACTTGAATAATCCGTTTGGTTTTTAGATTTCAGATGGACCGTTTAAGCTGGAGAGTGTCCACCGCCAAACGTGGCGAAAAAAATGTCATCATCTGTCGGCGGCCATGTTTTTGTTGTTTTTTTTCAGTATTTTTTGTTGATTTTTTTGACAGGTTCTCAATAGATGTACCTTTGTATTAAAAAAAATGCGTTTCGCTTTTATCAACCGTTTCCCAGATTTTATTTTCAGAATTCGGCATTTTTTTCGGGCTTCTAGGTTTTTACTACGATTTTTTCAATCACATTAGTTTTTCCTTCAATTTTTTTTTCATTTGCCCATTTGCAGGCTGTCACAGTACTTTAATAAAATTGATACTGTACAATACAGTATATTAATTGTAAAATACATTTAAGTTGATAAATCGACACAATTGATGCTATATTCATTTATGCTTCATTATGCTTCCATAATAAATAGAAGCTTGTCAATGCAACGAATACCGTCATACAGTTTGCATCGTTGGACTGCAACGGAAAACAATTATTTTCCATTACTCATTTTTTAGCCAATTCAGGCTGTGAAAATCCGTCAAACGCTTTTAGATATTCTTATCAGAAACAAGCTTGCGACAATGATAAAAATTGAGAACAAAGAAAAACACATCGTTGCTTTGCAACGATACAAACTTCACCGTCATCAATAAATACTATACAAAATGCAATCAATTAATTCATCACACAATAAATCTCAGCTGATCCATCAAAACAATATATCAGCTTATAATATAATTCACTTCAATTCTGACTAAATGAAAATTCGTGGTAAAAACTTTTTCCAAAAATCGCCAGATTATTTCGTAACCCTCGTCTCCCGCTATAGGAGCACACAGGAAGCCGAGACCCTCGACCCTTTTCCTCCTCGATATCAAAAAAAGTAATAATGAGAAAAAAAAAAAGAATTCTACTCGAGCCCATTGCTTCAAAGCCCACGTTGACTACACCTGCTACACCCTGGAAAGTGTCAACGGTTTCCGGTCCACTCTGGTGAAAGGGAGGAAAAAAATGCCCTCCCTTTTTTCCTCTTCCCTTTGTCCCTCGGCCAATAAAGATTGACGAATTTATGTGAAGAAACGTCACGATGCGTACAGGCCGAATTTCATTGTTTTACTACTTTTGCGTACAAACTGAATACAAAAAAAAAATAAGTCTCGCGAGGTTGAGAAGGAGAGATGAAAATAAAAGTCGAAATGATTCGAAAGTAGAAATCAGTTGGCGTTTGTAGAACGAGAGAGAGGGAAATGTACAGACAGAGACAGAGGCAGAGGCAGAGGCAGAGGCAGAGGCAGAGGCAGAGAGAGAGAGAGAGAGAGAGAGAGAGAGAGAGAGAGAGAGAGAGAGAGAGAGAGCGAAGATCGAAAGGAGGGGATGAAACGACCCCCGAAATTTTCGTCTCTTACATTTGTATTCCCGGGGTACTACTTTGATATCGGGGTCACTGCGGGTTTTCTCATCCCACTGTTTTCTCGCTCGCTCGCATCCAACGTAGAATAATAAAGTTTACAGAACGCGAAATCGCGCCATGCTGAGGGGAGCGGCGAGCTGCACAGGAGTGGGGGAGGGTAAGGGTAGCCCGAAGAGGGTCGATTCGGTTTCCGTCGAAATCGTAAATTCGCAAACGTGCCAAGTGCGTCGTGGGTTGGGGCTGAAAGCGAGGCCTGGAGCGGGAGGTTGTACTTGCACGAGGAAAGAATAAGGAGAAGCTCAAGGGAGGATGAGGAGGCACAGTTGGACCGGCAGCTTCGCCAGTCGACCCTTTTGGACTCTGCGACCCCGGTTAACGTCCGCAACTCTTTGGCGTCGCCGTCGAATTGTGCCGGAAGAGTCGACCGAGCGGAATATCTCCATCTCCCTTTCCCCTCGGCGTATCTCGCGCTCCCTCGCGCTCTCCTCCTCACCACGGGGAGTGAAATCTTCAAACACAAACCGACTCTGTTTCCTCGACGTTTCAGACAATAGCCGGCCAAACACACAATGCATCTCGCCTCTGTCGTCGAACGGTTGGAGTTGAGGAAAGAGAGAGAGAGAGAGAGAGAGCGAGAGAGAGAGAGAGAGAGAGAGAGAGAGAGAGAGAGATGTCAAGAGGGATGGAATTGTCAGGGAATGTCTAGGGTCCATAAGCGGGGGCGGAAGTGAGACAAAAGTTATAAATAGAAATGGAAACACTAAAGCAATAGAGAGACAGGGAGTACTGAAAGAATCGAGGAGGAAAGGGACGAAGGAGGGAGACAAGTGAAAAGGACTCGTGGCGAGCAGGAAAAGAAAAAACAATAAAAGAGAGAGAGAGAGAGAGAAAGAAAGAAACGAAGACGGGAAAAAAGAAAATTCGTCCGGAGGAGTTTCGCCAGAGCGTGGTCAGCCGAAGGCAAAACAAGACCTCGGGGCTTTATTGTCTGGAACCGATATAAAAAGAGGAAAAGGTTGGGCGGAGAAGATTGGTGGGTCGAGAGTGGCAAACCGCACGAAACTTGAACTGTCTCCCGGCGTCACCCTTCTCGCTATCCTTCCTGTAAGCCGTCCTATATATTTGTCGCAGGAGCTGAGGGATCCTTGCCCTCACGGTACTTCGGGAATCCGGGATACGAGGCTGCGACTTACAAGAAACTTCACTATGGTGTTCGCCTTCGATTTTGTCAAAACTCATGTATGCGGCGGAGCATTGAAAACCTATAAGTTTTTTTTTCATCGGCGGATTTTTAATGGTATTTTTGGTTTTTTTTCGGTGTATTTCTAGCCCGTGAATACAAGGTCACCATTAACTCCTTCGTTGGCAGAGAGAATTCGACAAAATGTGCCTACAATGGCCGGAACGTTTTTTTCCCTGAAAACTTGTACTCTGGGGTCTTTGAGGGTGCTGATTACGAATCTGAATTCAAAATTCAGGAATTCACAATGTCGAACAAATACGGCGAATTAAAATACAAATAATACAGATTGATTTGAGTAGAATTTTTTATTTCGGTCCGCCATTTTGAATTTTCAAACTTAAAGTTCAGATTCGTAATAAGCGAACTCGAAAATCCCGGAGTACTTATTTTCATTTAAATCGAGTAAAGTTTTTTATTTTTGTCCGCCATATTGGCGCCGCCATTTTGAATTTCCAAATTTTGACTTCAAATTCGGATTCAGCGAGCCCAAAAACCCCCGAGCGAGGCTCCGATTTCAAATCGTTAATTCGTTAATTAAGTTAATTCGTAGCCTCAATTTCCAGCAGAAATCGTCGGCAGTGTTTGGAAACACGTTTTCTCGTATTTAGTCGGCGTAATTTCGTGCGTCCGGAAAAAACTCGGCAAAAATTCGGAATCGGCGGAAAATTTCCCGTCAGATAGACCCGTGAAACGGTTTTTAAGTCGACTTTTTTTGAACCGATTTGGCCGTTTTTCCAGAATCGCCGAAATTGCGACATTTCAAAGAGCCGTAGCGGCCGTTCTGTTCGAGTGACATATACTTATTGTGCCGTTTTGAAAGGGATTTTAATAGACTTGGAGAATGGCGTTGGATTCATCCCGATTTCTCAATTAGTTCGCGCGTAAAGCCCGTTTAAAAACGGCCGAAAAAGAGGCTGAAGAGGATATGGAAAAATCGGCAAGAATCCATGGTCGGACTTTTAAATTCTGCCAAAAATCGAAAAATAATCGTATCTCGATTAGTCAAACGGCATTTTATGAAGCAAACGATAACGAAGAGAATGAGCACCGAGTGGAGTCCCAAATCCGCCGAGGAAAGAAATGATCGGCGATTCGGTGAAGCTACTTATTTTTTGCCGAAATGCGAAAAAGTTTTGGATTTTTAATATTTTTTTTATAAATCTATTTCGATGTATTTTTATGCTTGGAACACGAATTTAACATTAGATTCGTCCTAAACCCTTTATTTCTACAAGAAAGTTTTAGCTTTCGGCCAAAATTCGGGCATATTCGTAATCGGCAGAATATTTCCCATCAGATAGATCCTTGAAATGGTTAAAAATTCGATAAAAAAAATTTGCGACCGTTGCGAGCATTTTCCCAAAATCACAAAATTGCAAGCACCCGTAGCATCGTTTCTATTCGAGTGACGGAGATTTATTGGGGAGTTTTGAAAAGAATTTTGACAGACTCGCAACGGCGTTGGATTCATCCCCATATCTCTATTATTTTTCTCAAAAAAAAATCCAGTTGAAAAATAACCGAAAAAAAGTCAAAGCATGTATGGAAAAATTCACAACATTCGATGGTCCGACTTTGAAATTCTGCCAACAAGCGAAAAATAACAGCAGCTGGCTGCTTCAAGTGACATCTTGAAGGGCAATCGATTGCGAAGAGAATAAGCACAAAAAGCAGTCTCACATCAAAAAGGCAACAAAATGACGAGTGTTTCAGTTTAAAACGTTTTTTTTGGCCGCAGTGGGGAAAAAATTGGATTTTCAATTTTTTTTATGGCTCTATATTGACATATCTTAACCTCTTGAATACGAATTCACCATTCATTTTTACCAAACCCTCAATTTCTATTAAAAAATTGTCACATATTTATAAAAACAGTTTTTTCGTGTTCAGCCACCTTAATATCAAGCTTTCAACAAAAGCTCCATGATAGTCGTAATCAGCGGAAAATTTCCCATCGGACACGCCGTGGAAAAGGTGCAATCGTAAAAAACAAATGTTCGACCCTCCAGGCCCGTATACGAGTTTCCACAAAATCGGAGGCCAAAGTGTTCCTTACAAGAAGAAGGAGAAAAAAAAGAAGAAAAAAAAACGCCCTGCTGTACGTCATTTTTCATTTTATCTTTTGTTCAATCGTTCTTCGCGCAAAAAAAATCGTGCTCGTTCACATTGACTCTCATCGAGGTGAGAAGAAACATCCCCCACCCCCCACCCCTCCCATCCAGCGCTAATTCGACCACGAGCCAAATCCCGGTGAATCTTTTCAAAATGTTCCTCCGTGTAAGGTACGTCAAGAGACTACAATGCGACCATTGTGGACCCTCCTCTTTTTCAAGCTTGCCCAACAATCGACGTGTTTTCGGGGCACAGGTGGAACGGGACCTGGCGCTCCGAGGGACCTCGCGAGGCTATCCGATTTCACCTTAGCCCTCGTTATTTGGGCCCAAATACAAAGGGCCCTCGTGCCGAAGAGGCTCAAGTGCGGTCGGCTCGAAAAAAAGACTCCTACGTATACCTGACTCGCCTTTGTACGAAAGATCACGTATCTCGGATCATACTCAAAGTTGCATGTGCCAAAGTCAAATCGACTACACAAAGTGTCACGTGTAGCAAAAGTCACAGCGACTGTTGCAACGGTGCAGCATTGGCCGGGGTCAACAGTCGGATGGGTGACCGTTCGGCGTACGGAATATCGAATATATATATATATATATATATATATATATATATATCACCATATATACGATTTTTCAATTACTGAAATTAATTGTTTATATACATATATATATATATATATATATATATATATATATATATATATATATATAAACAATTAATTTCAGTAATTGAAAAATCGTTGCAACTGTGCAGCATTGAACGGTGCCAACAGTCGAATGGGTGTCCGTTCGGCGTAAGGAATATCGGGAACATATATTGGGATGTTGAATAAATTCTCGCTGTTTTTTTTTGTTAAAATTGACATTTTAACTAAAATTTAATTAAATTAAATATTTAATTTGATAATTTAATTTAACTAAAATATGATATTTAAAAACATCATTCCCAATACTTTCAAATGTTTCGAAACTGTTGGGTGATCGTCTCCTAATGATTCTGCAAGTTCAGCTAGTGTCTAACATCAGTCTTCATAAAGTGGTGCCTCCAATTCAACACACCAAAATCATTATTTTTGAACCGTACAAACTAATATCTGTACGTCGTTTCCGACAGAGCATGGTCGTCGTAAGTCTCACGAAGAATTCTGTGCGCTTCAGATGCAGAATTAACTTTGAAATTCGAGAAATTCGAGAAATTTTGAGTTTTTCTAGAAATACTCCTTTTTGGGATGAAATTTGACGTGTTTAACGCTATGAAAAAAAAGTTTACACTTCGGCGAAATGACATACATTGAATTTCAAGCTTGCTTTTAGTACTCCTTTATTTAGATGCGTTAGCATGTTGAACTACACGCACGCAATTCTGGTAACGCCATCTGTTGGAAAACAGCGAGAACTTATTCAACGTCCCAGAATATATTTTTAAGGCGGCAAACCAGTTTAGATGACTCGAAAAATCGATTTTTGTTATTCCATAAATCGTTAGTGACACTAATCGCTGATTAACTAATAAGCAGTATAAAAAAATAATTACTGCCTTCATTTTTTGCTTTCGGTCATTTTATTTAAACGCGTTTTTCGCGAAACGACTTTTTTTCAATTTGTGTACACTGTAGCTCAAAAAGTTTCTCACCTATCATTTTATAAAGTGACAGTTACTTTCTTCATAAAACTATGCTCTATGTGAACCTAAATTGGAGGCATTATCATCGTTTAAGGTATATTTTTCATAGCGAAAGAGGTTATCAAATTACGGAAATTATTATACCCTTTTGTTTAATCACCTCAAGAAATGCAATTTTCAATTTATGTAATCAGCGTTAGGTTCATATAGAAGGAAAATATGTTCCCAAAGTGATCTTCAAACCGTATTGATTTCCGATTAAAACTGCCGTCTCCAGAGTGCGCACAAACAGCAAAGTCTGATGGCGACCTTCAATGAGCGGCAGGTTACATGTTCCATAATTTCAGAAGAAATGCTTCCAAAACATCAAAATATTCGTTTGAAAATGTGTATAAAATATTCCCAAAGTTCGAATAAATTCTATCCATTCACTCCTTGTAATAAAAAATCATGAGAATCACACAAAAAAAACGTACTCGTGAACTGGTTCCCTGCTTTAAATAATTCATTTCAGTCATTGAAAAATCGTTGCACCTCTACTGATGATTATTATTGTTATTCTGCTTTTGGGACGAAGTTTAGAAAGAACGAGAAAAAAAAATGGCCGAAAATATAGTGAAGTTTCCGAAGAATCGGAAATATTATCGAGCCCGTCACAGTGCCCGGAGTAGCAGATCGAGTGGATCGCGCGTGTGTGCAGAAACATCGCGGAGAAAAACATTCGCGAGGAGCAAGGGTGAGGAAACGAGGCTGGTATATAGGAGAGTAGCGGGAGAGTGACACCGCGATTGGCCTCACAGATATATTTCCTCGGGGACGTCATTTCGGGTTCAAGAGGAGATTCTCTCTCTCTCTCTCTCTCTCTCTCTCCCTCTCTCTCTCCCTCTCCTCCATTCCCTCGCAAGATATCCTCTCCCAGCCGCGCACCCTCTACACGTGTGTTATACCCTCGAGTCCCGAAAGTTCCTCGAAAGTCATTTATCTCCTCGGGTCCCCGGTACACGATCCGTTATTCCAGCGCGTCACACTCTTTTTCTTTACAGCAAAAAGACAGAAGAAAAGAGGTGTAGAGATAGAGCGAGAGATTGGGAATGGGGGTGGGCGGCGGAGGAATGGTGGGGGAAGTGTGGGGGCGGGGGAAGTGTGGGCGTGGGGGGAGTGTGGGCGGGAAAAGTGTGGGCGGGGGTGGGGCGGGGAAAATGTGGGGGTGGGAAAGTGTGGGCGGGGGGGGGGGGTGAGAGAGAATTGTGAGGCGAGTAGTGTCGGGCTAGTGTAGGACCACGATGGAGGAAAGCGACAGAAAAGAGACGAAAGACGACAAAAAGAAAATACTGGAAAAAGAGGGAACACCGAGAGAACGGTATACTATCGGATTCGGTACTGCGGGGGGGGGGGGGGGGGGTAGTGGCAATCTTTGAAATTGCTGGACGAGCACGGAGAGAGGAGGGGGATATAAAATTGATTGGTCCGGAAGATATCGCGTCAGCTGTCTCGCGGTCACGTTTTATCGACTGGCCAGATAAACATTGGACGTCTGTGCGGGAATATATGTCGTGCAAATTGCAAATCGGGCAAAACAGGCCGGCATGAGGCATTCAATTTTCCATGTAGGCAGATAAGTATGAGATTTTGTCCGGCAATTTCGAGAATACGATTTTTTTACTGAGTTGTTTTATAGACGTGGAACTTGAACTTTAATTTGCAACAAAGAAATTGCAAAAAATTGGCCGAGTTATGACAATTTTTGTAGGAAGTCTCGAAACTAGGTTTTACGAAAACGGTGTAGGGGGTATGTAAAGGTCTCTTGGTCGGATTCACTTCAAATTCGGACAAAGCATAGTTAATAACATTTTTCATCGTGCGACCCGATGACTTTTCGACAAATTCATCCACTTGTTAACGACGAATGATTAAAGTTGTTTTTCAGCTCGGAAATCGAACGTTTTATTTTTCTCTACTTGTCATTTTCGGAATTTCCAAAATTCCATAAAAGTATCAGGTCACGGGAAAGGTTCATCATTATACTAAATCTACGTTTTGCAATATTTCATTTCCAGATGAGCCTAGTTGCCACCTACCCCCATGTAGACGATGCTGAAGTTTGCATCGTTGGACTGCAATGAATTAAATTTTACCGACGAACAACCTTCAACCATTTTTAAGATACTTAGCGCAGTACATTATAAAACTATAGAAAAGATCGCCCGTAGCAATAAAAATGTGGAAAATCAACTGTAAAACGGAACTTTCGTTGCTATCCAACGATGCAAACTCCAACACCATCCACGCAGCATCGGTGGCACTTCAATAATAAACAACTCCATTGTTTATCAATATTTTTCGCAACAAAAAAAACTCCATCCCACCAAGACTATGTATCAATTGTCCGTAAAATCCCAACTTCGTAGTCCCGATACTCTCGTCACAAAAAAATATTGGAAATCGACCTGTTCGTTGGTCCCCAAGTTCATGCAGTTCCGTCAGTAGGTTTGTGCCCCCGTGGCATACGTCACAGCACAGAACGCGTGTGCACTCGCATTCTTCGACGACCAAATGGCTTTTCATTTAAAACTCGTTTCTTCCACCCTTGCGCATTGTGTCGGGCCAAGAGGATTGCAGTGTGTGGGTGTGTGTCAACAATAACAAAACATGCACATAAACGCTCGCACAAGTCGCACAAAATGCGCCTACATACATAAAACATCGTTATCCTCTATACCCCTCTCAGTCTCTCTTTCTCTCCCTCCATTATACTGTCAGAAAGTGGTAAACGTGAGTACATATAACACCCGAGGGTTCCTAAGGCGACCCTCAACCCTCTCCTCCTCGAGCTTGCATTTCGTAAAGCTCGTCCGCATTTTTTAACTCATTCTTCGGGCTTCCCTTGGGTCTACGGGCGCCAGCACACGCTTCCCTTTGATGTACGGGGGGTGGCGGTTTTTTGTCCTCGGTTACGCAACCACTAGTCCGCAACTCCGGCCACTTTTCATTTCTCTCTCCCCCTCGGACTCTCTTGCTCTTTCGTCAACTTCTTTTCCGAGTGACTCCGTATCTCGTGAATAAGGGTTGATCCGCAACCCTTAGTTACCGTAGCACTTACCCATTCTCTCTCTCTCTCTCTCTCTTTCCCTGGTTGGCTCGCTCCCCTTAATTCTTCACACACCGTCATCTTTTGCGCGTCAAAACTCTGCCAACCACTTCCCGTGGTTTCCCTTCGCCGGCTCGGTTCTTCCGGCCCTCCCTCGCCCTTCTCGACGCCCCGCCGATCTTCTTTTATCTCGTCAACTCATCGTCGAATATCTTTGTTTGTACAGCAGTTGTGAGGATGTTTTCCGAAATAATTCCTCGGTAAGACGAGGATGACGATCGTACCCAGTCCCCCATTTTTTTTTGTCGCGCTTGTTCTCGCTGCACCCCTGCGGGTGTCTCTTGGCCCTTCACGGGCCCTTCTACCTCTTCGTTAATCACTCCAGGAGCCGGAGCGTGGAGGGTGAATTATTGTCGTTCTTGCTCTTTCCGTCGCCGCGCTCCTTCCACCCCCCGCCCTTTGGCTCCACCCTTCGCCAAGGGCGAGCCCTTCCTCTCGCCAGCCCTACGTACACTCGCTGGATAAATTTCCCCACCCTTCCCTCACCACTTGCTTGCCACTTGCCCCAGACTCGCGGATCCTCCGGCCCTTCCGTCCCTTCAGCCATCCCCTTCGGGCCACCCCGTTTGTACAGCTTTCCTCGAGTGGGCAAAAGCAGACGAGGAAAGAGAAGATAAAAATGAGAACGGTCCTCGTAAGTACGGTGTTTACGTAACGCACTCCAGCCGAGTGACGTTGGATCGATTTGTTTTTTTTTTTTTTTTCGCTTTAGGATGACGCGGGGGCCGACGATAAGGGCAAACGCGGAGGAGATTCGAAGCGAACGGGAATCTCTCCTCCACTGCTCCCTTTCGATTAGGCGCAGGGGATTTTCCACGAGGCTGGAAAAGTTTTATTGAAAGTACGATGTACATTTACAATTATCGAAAAATCGATTTTTTTTTTCATTTTTCTTGAAACTATAGTACTATATACGTAGAATATTTTACCAAAGTTTCAAAGCAAAATTCCAAAAACGTGAAACGTTGAAGCCCGTCAATGTTGCGCCTCGGGTGTAAACTTCAAACGCGTTTTTCTCAAAACTGCATTTTCAAAATTGGCGTGCAGGCTTACTCGGAAACTATCGAGCCGATTGAGTTAAAACTTGGTAGAAATATTGATAATATTGACTTGACGAGAATTGTTTTTGAAAAATCGGAAAAAAACGACTTTTTTAATCCAAATTTTACAGAAATTTTGAGTGAAATGTTGATATTTTTTTGTAAGTGCGTGGCATTCTCTTAAATTTGCATTTTCTCCGCCATTTTGATGATGAATGAATTTGAAAAAAACGTTTCGTATACTCAAATGTACTATTAATGTATACCTACAGTTTGATAAATGTCGAACAATTTTCTTTTGTTTAAAAAATCCCTCAAAATCGCTTAATTTTTATCCGTCTAAATGTAAGTATATCCCGCCTTAATTGCTCGATATAGTTTCGATACTGTGTCAACAAAGCTACCGCCGTCCGTCGCGTTCTTTATTTGCTCGTCACTCCGACCGCGAAACGATTGTATTCGCCGCAACTTTTTTTTTCTTCCCTTCGTCGGTCTGCACCGACTCTCGGCGAAACAAGGGGAAGGGAGAAGAAAGGGAGAAAGGGAGAGGGGGGGGGGGAATTTCTCAAGGAGCTGCTTCGAGGAGGAAAGGCTCCTCTCGGTCAATAAGAAATAATAATAATAAAAATAATAAGTCGAGGTATGTCTAATAAATAATGTTAAAATATTATGATGTTGAAGTTTGCAACGATATTTTTTTCTTCTTTTTTTATTTCTTCATTTTCATCATTGCCCAAGGTTTCTCATGCGCAAATTGAGGTCGTAAATTTCTAATAACAATACGTTAAAACGTTTGACCGATTTTCACAGCTAAAATTGGCGGCAAAAAATTAACTTGGATAATTTTTAAAAAAACGTTGCATTCCAGCGATGCGAATATCAAAGTAGTAAAACTTTACTTTACTTGGACTATTTTTTTGTACTTAAATTTGATAATTTGTTTTTTAATCGCGATTATTATTTATTTTTCAATTGGGTAGTACCTGGCGAATGTCTCCCCTCTCTCTTTCTCTGCCTCTGTCACTCTCAGCCCCCACCCCCCTTATTTATTACCCTCTACTTACATTACTACATATCCGAGGATTATTGGCGAACCGATACGCATATAATTATTAGCGTCGTAGTCGCCCCTCGCCGCTGTCTCTTTCATTTGCGCTTTGAGGCGGCGCCACTAGTAAACTTCCGTGCCAAGTACGAACCTCGTCTCACGGGGACTTGGAGTCATTGGGCTCCGCGTTTCTCAAAATAACCGGAAACTGTATAACGCGAGCGAGAGCACGGGCTTTAACGATTCCGCGTATACGTGAGAAAGAGAGAGAGAGAGAGAGAGAGAGAGAGAGAGAGAGAGAGAGAGAGAGAATGCAACCGAGAGCATAAACTTTTGAGTTTTACCTGCGTGCACTACGCGTTGCGGTCGCGTGTGCACTAACCGATGCTGTTTCTGCTCCGAATGGAGCATATTTTTTCCCGAGAAGAAATGGAATACTAAAAAAAAAAGAAAAAAAATCGCTGACACTAAACCTCGCAGATTGGCTAATTTGTTACGAAATACCCTATACGCGGGGGAACTTTATGCTTGGAACGAAATGCCTTTACGAGCTTGGTACGCACAATATATATATATATATATATATACAGGGTGACTTTTATAAGGTAGCCATGTGTTTTTTAAGGGTCTTGCGCGGTGATTTTGGGACTGAAAAAAATGATGTTTAATGGTTTTTCAAGCTCTCTTTGAAAAAAAAATATATCGTATTTTTGTCTTGAATAGTATTTGCGAGAGACAATAGCGTATATAATAATATACGCTATAATAATAATTATTATATATATATATATATATATATATATATATATATATATATATATATTAGGGTGGCCGTTATTTGGGAGCTTTGGAGAAAAAAATTCAATGTCACCCCAAAAACATAATCAAAGTGTCTCAAAAAAAATCTGTGTAAAGTTTGGAGGCGCTCGGAAAATTGGAACACGCGCCACCGAGCGATTGAAATTTTAAATGTTAAACACATGTATTTATCCCGCGCATCAATGATTTTTTTTTTCCGAGTATAATATCATTCGGAAAAATTTGAAACTTGGTACACTTATTGTGCATAGTATGGTGTACAAAACCAAATATTTTTTCATTCATAATTTTGTTAATGACAAGCTCTGTAGAGATGCCCATATTTCGTATTTTAAAATATTCGTTTTCAAATAAATTTGAAATAAAATAAAAAATAAATGTTTAGTTAGAAAATGTAACATCTGCAGGGAAGAAGACATAGAAGAATATACTTTTTTCGTAATATATATTTACACTACAGCGAACGCAACACTGCTCTTGTAACGGTGCAAACATCGATGGCTCGTAAATATGTATTACGAAAAAAATATATTCCTCTGTCTTCTTCCCTGCAGACGTTACATTTCCGAACTGGAAGTTTATTTTTATTGAATTTTATTTTCTTTGAAATTTGTTTGAAAACAAATATTTAAAAAAACGAAATATGGGAATCTCTAATGTTAGGAAAACTTTATGAAAAACGATCTTGGGTAGAATTTTCATACAATTCGAACATCTGACTTTGATAGACTGCGGCGTAAAAAAAAGTTCTATGTATATCCTGCCAATTACTCAAAAAAGTTGCTTAGTTTTTTTTTATTCGTATAATTTGTATAAATGGCATGCGAAAAACCAAAAGCGAATGGTTTTTTTTTTAAATATACAGCAAGAAATCTCGAAAAGCGTGGGACTTTTACTAAAGTGAAATTCCAGCTTATAGTAGGACATGACATGAGCTATCGACAGTTGCGTGATTATCCATTCATGACAGGACACCCTGTATGTGTATGTATACACGTGTAGACAGAAACATGTGCGCGCCCAAGGATCGAGGCTTTCTCGGCTATCTCTTATCAGGAATAAACATCTATACCTATGTACAATCGTCGTCGAGGAATCGCGCAATCAGGCCCTCGTTCGATTCTTTACGTCGTCGTAAATAAGATCGTACCTCGTAAATATATCACGAAGCGCAAAGAGAAGGTATGTGTGTGTGTGTGTACATATAAGGACGAAAAAAAATATTGAGAGTCGCGATGTGAAGAAAAGAAATATTTTCTCGTGTACGAGTGAAATAAGAGAAGCCATTCGAAAAAGTCTTTCTCTCTCTCTCTCTCCCTCCCTCTCTCTCTGTCCCATACTGTCGTACAAGCGTTCCCGAAACGGGTCCCCGACTTCGTGGCACCGAAACTTTTCGCGTATTTTCCCGAAACGCGCACGACGATAATTCACGATTTTGGTATAACGCGAGTGTACACTTGGCCAAGTGATACGACGTTGCTGCGATGGTGAAACACGAAAAAATTGCACGTTCGTTGAGTTTTCCGGCAAAAGTCTAGAGAGAAAAAAAGTGGCGACGTTTTCTGACCCACTGACCGGCGTCTTTGACCCGAGTCTTTTAGTTCGTTTGGGGATTCACAAGAGAAAAAAAGCAAAAAATATTGACAAGTATCTGCCCTGATAGTACAGCTGTCGACACACCCGGAGCTTTTTTTCATGGCGGGACATACATTTACAACGATCAAAAAATCGATTAATTCTTTTGCCCTTTAAGGGGTTACCCTCACTTGCGATTTTGAAAAAATCGATTTTTTTATTGCATTTTTTTGAAGTATAAGTATCTGAGAATATGTCCTGAAAATTTCAAGTCGATCCGAACAAAATTGACTGAGATATGAGCGTTGAAAGAGAAGAATCCGCGTTGAACGAGCGTTGAAAGAGAAACTTTAAACGCGTTTTTCTCAAAATGGCATTTCTGAAGTCGGTGACCAAGATTACTCGAACACTAATGAACCGATCTTCTTGAAATTTTGCAGGCTTATTTAATACATAAAAATGTCGTCTTTAATCGTTCGATTATTTTTTCGAAAAAAAAATGGCCGTTTTATAGCCAAAAAACGGCCGTTCTTTTCGTTAAAATCGAACCATTAACTTTGACTGTCCGCCATTTTGTGAAAAATGAATATTTTTTAAAATCCTTCGATTAAAGACTAGTTTATACTTATATTTGACTAAATCCATCCGCATTTTTTTTTTCAGATGATCCACTTCGCCGCAATGTTTGGTCACCGCAAACCGTGTATATAAAAACATTATTTCATTGACGGCCATTTGCCACTAAACAATGTAATATTTTTCAATAAAAAAATTACTGAAACTTCTTCAAGATGTGTTCTTCAAGATGGTATATTGATCGATTAAAAAAGTTTTGTAGTTTTCTTTTAAAAAATTCATGAAAAAGGCCTTTTTTGAGTTACAAGTGGGGGTAACGCCTTAAACGATAGAACTATATATGTAGAATATTTTCCCAAAGTTTCAAAGCGAAATTCGACCAACTTCAAACGTTACAGCCCGTCAACGCTGTGCCTCACCGCTCGGATTCGGAGCGGGCGTGAACTTCAAACGCGTTTTTCTCAAAACTGCATTATCGAAATTGGCTTGCAGGATTCCGCAAAAACTATCAAACCGATTGAGTTGAAACTTGGTAGAAATATTGATAATATCGGTACCTTCTACTTGACGAAAATTGTTTTTGCAAAATTGGAAAAGAACTACTTTTTCAATCCACAGTTTACAGAAATGTTGCGTGAAATGTTGATTTTTTTTTGGTAAATGCGTGCCATTTTCTCAAATTTGCATTTTCTTCATTTTAATTACCGTCACATAGAAACTATACATGTTCTAACTGAAAAAATGTTTGAACTTTTTTGCAAATCAAAGTCTACGGGAAGCTAGACTGCACGACGATTCGCGACTCCCGCGGCGACCTTGCTGTAACACTCTGCCACAGCTCTGACATTTTGATGACGAATTAATAAAAAAAATGTTTCGTATACTTAAATACACTAATAAAGTATACCTAAAGTTTGAGAATTGTAGAATAATTATTTCTTAGTTTAAAAAATCCCTCAATAATGCTTATTTTTTCCCGTCTAAATGGATATCCCGCCTTAAGGGGTTATTTACAAAATTGATGGAAGACAATGAGATGTGTTCATGAATTTTTTTAAGGACGTTATGAAGATTTCATCGGAAAAAACTAAATACACAATTGTTGGAACTGGTCTCGGAACAACAAAATTAAAATTTTAACAATAAAAAATATTAACAATTGTAAAACTTATGGCCCTTCCCCCGAAAAGCCTTTTTTTTAAGAGGCTTGCGGTGAACGTGAACCGGCGTACCGCTCAACTGAAATAAAAAAAGTCAAAAGATTATTGAACAAGAATGTCATTCGGTGTACGTGAACGGTTTGTTTACCAACAAAAAACTTCTTTTAAATACAATAATCATTTTGCAAAAAAAAAACGATTTTTAAGGTGTTGAAAATATCGAACAAAAAATTGTTTAAAACCATCGCACATTTTTTTAATGAAAAAAGAACCGTTCAAGTACACGAGATTGTAAATATCAACAATTTAATAAAAAATCATGAAGATCGGTTGAAAAGTTTTCGAGTTATCACGTTCACGGCGACGGTACGTTTTATTTTTATTCCGCCCCATACTTGCAGTAGAAAACACGGCACAATTTACGATCTAGTGCTCCGATCTGAATGAAATTCCGCACAGATATTTTCGAAAGCATGTACTTTGAGAATAAGCAATAAAAAAATTGTCGATTTTTTTAGCCCCAACTTTGTATAAACCTCTTAAACGATATATCACTCTTTTTTTCAATGCATCGTAGATTTGATACAAAGATAGCCCTACTAGTAGACAAAGTTTGTCTACTGTCAGGACGGTCCTCAAAGTCGAATGTCTTCAAAGTAACCATTCTGCCTGCATACGCGACGGATATTTTTATTTTTTATTCAGCTAGCCTAACTTGTGTATTTCGAAAATAAATACGGAGCAGTTTATTTTAAAAACGGAAATGTCAGTCACGTAGGCCCTTTCAACGTCTCAGTGTCGAAAAACGTCTCGATAAAGCTCAAGTTCAATCTAAAATTATCGGGCGTAAAGACGGGGTATGAAATAATAACACAAGTGGTCGAGAGCACGCACGGTCTATCGCACGGTGGGAATAATTAGAAGAAGAAAAGAAGAAAAGGAAAATAACATTCTTCGAGCCAGCTGCACAACGTGATCAGCAGGCTTGAGCGCGGCGAGAGAAAAGAGTATACAAGATATAAAAGCATATATATATATATATATATATATATATATATATATATATATATATATATATATATATATATATATAGACGAATGAGTGCGCGCGATACTACACGACACACATGGTGACAGGAGCTGCACATTTATCCGAGCGCGTCGTATGAATAGTATTTCATATTTACACACATACCGGGTGTCCCGATCATAATTGAAATACACGGTTGTTAGGCATTATTGACTCAGAAATGTCCTCACTGTTCCTGCTTCTTCACAATAGTTTTGCAAATATTCCAGGGGGATTGAGTCCAAATTAAGAACATAATTTATTTTCTTATGAGAATGTCAAATATTAAAAGAATTTTTTTTTAACTGAAATTTGAACAATTATTTAAATACTGTAATGAAAACAAATACATCAAAAGCATATACAGAACCTGCTCTTTATTGTAAAGAGAAATTTTTATGTCGGTGCCAATGAATAGAAAATAAATATAAACACTTATCTACAATTATAGTTGTGTGCTTGTGTATCGAAACATCGAATGCAAATGTATAGGGCTTTAGGGGAAATGAGTTTTTTTAATTTTCCAGGGATGGCACTGACATAACTTTTTTTTGCATGGGAATAA
>OY723395.1:34487751-34517751 GCA_963210295.1 Ophion ellenae | reverse complement strand
AAACATGAAACGTCACCTGACGTTGACGTTTGCATCATTGGAATGCAACGAAAATGAATGCTTTTTCATTACTCACATTTTTTGTATGCTGATTAAGCTGCGAAAATCGCTGAAGCGTTTCTGAGTATTCTTATTAAAAATGTACGGTCCTAATTTGCAAAAAAACGTCTGTGGATAATAATAAAAATAAAGAAATAAAAAATTACGAAAATCATGCAGTAGAACAATTCAAACAGCAACGTCATGACAATCGAGACACCGTTGCACAGGCTTGAACGGAATAGCGGAGACTCCAGTGGTGAATCGACGATGTGACTATTCGTGTACGGTGCATCGTGATAGAGAAGCTTAAGGGGCACGGGGACACGGAGAAAGCAAAGGATTCCCGTAATCGAAGACTCAGAGTCTGAAAAAAGGCGCAAGTGAACTGCGATGCGATATTCAGTGAAGAGTTCGACAGAAAAATAATGATAAACAAAAAAGAACTTCCATTTTTCAGGTATTTTTTTTAATTTTTTTATATACTCATGGGGGGTTGGGGGGGAATGTTGAATTCCTCCTCTTCTCAAGTATACATATAGAGGGTCATTCACAAGTAGTTAGTGACTCGAAAAAGCCTGCCAATATTGATTTGAGGTGGAAAAGTCAGAGACTAAATTTAAATGACTTGTCATTTTGTACGTTCGGTAGACTTAGGTTTATTTTCAAGTGGAGGTATCAGATTTCAAGGTCGCCTCCACTTTTTAAAGGGACGTGGCCCCTTTTTATTGACGACGAATGTACAGCAAGACAAAACAAAACCAATGTGCAATATCATGACCGTAGGGTGACCACGAAATACCAAAAAATATTGCAGAACGATAATGAATGCGGGGCACCAATGTGACGGGTAAATAAAAATCGATTTTTTTTACACTTTCTCAAAAGTACATATTCGAAAATATGTGAAAAAAATTTCAAGATAAAATATTGAAAGTTGACCAAGTTACAGACGATTCAGTAAGAGCAGGCAGCGCAACAATTTACGTATTCTAAAACATTAAAACTCGTTTTTTTTTTCAACCTCGCCGAAATTATAACTCTAGCTACAAGTCCGATTTTCAATTTTTTCAAACCTAAATTTCCCAAATTGCAATAGCTATAGTTGTGCCTAATCTTTTTTCGAATTTTGTATTTTTTGAACCCCCGAATATAACCTACACATTTCACCAAAATTACACTTTTTTTGAACATGAGGAGGATGAGGTTTCGTTGTGCATTTTCTCCCCCCCCCCCCCTGCTCCCAATCGAGCTGAAATTTAGCACAAACCTTCCTTTTAATATTTTGAGACAACCCCTAAAGGGATTTTCGGCGACACGCAATAGTTTTCGTATTTAGGTTTGTTTGAGACAAAACGGAGAGCGCGATGACATATATAGGTATGAAGTGAAACGTAGCAGATATATATATATATAGTCGGCGCGCGTTAAGGGGTTACCCCCACTTGCGATTTTGAAAAAAAAACGATTTTTTTTATTGCATTTTTTTGAAGTATAAGTATCTGAGAATATGTCCTGAAAATTTCAAGTCGATCCGAACAAAATTGACTGAGATATGGGCGTTGAAAGAGAAGAATCCGCGTTGAAAGAGCGTTGAAAGAGAAACTTTAAACGCTTTTTTTCTCAAAATGGCATTTCTGAAGTCGGTGACCAAGATTACTCGAACACTAATGAACCGATCTTCTTAAAATTTTGCAGGCTTATTTAATACATAAAAATGTAGTCTTTAATCGTTCGATTTTTTTTTTCGAAAAAAATGGCCGTTTTATACCCCAAAAACGGCCGTTTTTTTTTCGTTAAAATCGAACCATTAACTTTGACTGTCCGCCATTTTGTGAAAAATGAATATTTTTTAAAATCCTTCGATCAAAGACTAGTTTATACTTATATTTGACTAAATCCATCCGCATTTTTTTTTCAGCTGATCCACTTCGCGGCAATGTTGGTCACCGCAAACCGTGTATATAAAAACATTATTTCATTGACGGCCATTTGCCACTAAACAATGTAATATTTTTCAACAAAAAAATTACTGAAAGTCCTTCAAGATGTGTTCTTCAAGATGGTATATTGATCGATTAAAAAAGTTTTGTAGTTTTCTTTTAAAAAATTCATGAAAAAGGCCTTTTTTCCGCTACAAGTGGGGGTAACGCCTTTGAAAAAAAGAACTTAAAAATTCGATATCTCGAAAACTATTGCGAGTCGCCCAAAATCCCTTCAGGCGTTGTCTTAAAATATTAAAAGGAAGGTTTGTGCAAAACGTCAGCTCGGTCGGAGGGGGGGGTTCGGAACCTTACCTTAAAAAAAAACGAAAAAATTAAATATCTCGAAAACCATTGCGAGTCACCAAAAATGCGTTTAGGGGTAGTCTTAAAATGTTAAAAAGAAGGTTTGTGCAAAGTTTCAGCTGGATCGTGGGGGGGTTTACCCAAAAGTCCCACAGTTTTCGGTATGAAAATAATCTGCTATTGGTTTTTCGCATGCCATTTGTACAAATGATTACTTTTATTGCAGCATATAGTAGGACATGATGTGACTTATCGACAATTGCAGGATTATCCATTCATAACAGGACACCCTGTATACATATATATATGCGTTTCGTATCGTAAATATCGGCATAAAGTATCGTAGAAGCGAATCGTCTTGTACGCGCGTTTATACCCAACGCGCAGAAACGATATGGGACATCACCAGCATCGAGCACAACCATTTCTCTCTCTCTCTCTCTCTCTCTCTCTCTCTCTCTCTCTCTCGCTCTTTCTCTCTCATTCTCTCTTCACGCACGAAAGTCATCCGAGGAGATCTCGGATAAACCAAAGCCGCGTGTTACCATGTTGCGTAACATACCTCCGGTGTTGTGAAGCCTCGAGACCCATCGAGTTTATATCCATCTGCAGAGCAACGAGAAATTCACTTCCACAGCCTCCCATTCTCTCTCTCTCTTGCTCGTTTTTTTTTTTTTTTTTTTTTAAGGAACGACTGCACGAAAACTCTCCGCAACAAACGAGTTTCCAGCACAATCCGTTTTTTTTTCTCTCTCCTTACGACGTAACGTCAAACGATACGATTTACAGCCGGCTTTTTACAGGCAGATTTACAGATTCTGCGTCGTGCAGTACTGCTTCTTTTTTTACAACCTCCCATCCCTCTCACGCCCTCCTCTCTCTCTCTCTCCCTCTTCTCTTTCTTCATTAGCTTCCCCGCTTACACTCCGCCTTATTCGTAAACTTTGTGCATTTTCTCAATCAATAAAAAAAAAGAAAGAAAAAAACGAAGATTATTTTGTCCAAGGAAGTTACGAGCTCCGCGAGGATTGGATTATCGCAAATTTTTCAAATTCGCGTGCAGTCGTCACGACTAGCCATGTCAGAAACGTCGATATCCCCACGATTGTTTTTATCGAAAAAAAAAAGGAAAACAAAAGGTAACAACGTTGTCATTCCAGGAATGCTTATCGTACTATTCGATTTTCGATCATTTTATCAATACACCGTTTGACTGGGGATGAGTCAACTTGTGCATCGTCTTATCGACGAGGCGACGATTAATCCCGGAAAGTGCGAAGAAGCGCGGGATTCGTTTCCATTTCGCTCGTTGGATCGATAATGAACGACTATCCGATTACGTGTTTATTGTTCGGTCTGTGCACGTATGCACAGACACACACACACACACACGTTGATGGACTCGTTTGACTTTGGCTGTGAAACGCTGGAGATCCGTTCGGAATTCATGCAGTAATTAATATCGTGACGTTTTCCCCAGCCACGAGGAATATACAGGGTGTCCCAAAACCGAATGCCTTCCCCCGAAATGGGGGGTTGGGGGTGAAATTCTGAGTCGATTGATATAAGCATGTGTGGGTCTCAGATCAACCGGTGAATTATTATCAATTTTTTAAGACGGGCCAATAAGGTGCGCCCGCCTTTAAAAATTGATAACAATTCAGTGGTTGATCAGAGACCCACACATGCTTATATCAATCGACTCGGAATTTCACCCCCGACACCCCCGTTCCAGGCAACGCATTCACTCCTGAGACACCCTGTATGAGACACATAAAAAAGCCGAGAATCTCTTCAGCAGCGGAAATGCGATTTTTTGGAACTTTCACTCCCCCGGCCCGATGAGGGTGGCGGAAGTTAAAAATCAGTAGAATGTTAGTCAGATCGAAGCTTCGGCGAACTTTTTTCAAGCTCCTCATTAGAGAACTACTAAATCTATCGAGAAACCATTTTGGATTACGATGAAAAAAGAGAATTTAAAAAAACGTCCGTTGCATTCCAACGATGCAAACTTCGACATTGCGTTGGACCATTCTTGCAAAGTGGGGAGGGAAAGGACAATGAGGAGAAGAGAGAGAAACAATCGCGAGACGCCGAAACGACACGGGTCTCGTACGATAATTCATGTATATTTTGTCGATTCCATCGCGACTTCACTCTTTCCTCAGGAGCAGATAGAAAAGGGTTGCGTGGAGTTCGTATGGGAGATGAGTAAAAACGTGTGGTATATAAGCGGAGATGCGGGAAATATCCTTTGGGGGAAAAGTAGAAACTGCGCACAGCACTCTCTCTCTCTCTCTCTGCTCACTGTCGAGTGTAGACTTGTAAAAAAGGAGGACGTTACAGTAAGGAAGAGACAGCAGCAACAGCACTCTACTCGGTAAAAATACCGACGACTGCGCTTCAGCCCTGGTGAAGGAGCCGGGAGCTGAGCTCTTCCTTGCGGTACACTGAGCCCACATACGGCCACCTTTACACCCACATGCCATTTTACTCGCCGATGTGGACCCCTTGGGATTGTGTTAGTCTCGCAATGCCATCGCACACGTAAATGGAACGCAAAGGGGAGAGTAAAGGGCGGAGAAAGAGAGCGAGAGAGAGAGAGAGAGAGAGAGAAAGGGCAGCGAAAATAACACTTCACGAGATCTTACTTAGGAGCGATTTGGAGCGAGGAAAATTCGCTCGCGAGATCGGACGTGCACTACCCGCCGCAAACGAGCGAGAGAGAGAGAAAGAGAGAGAGAGAGAGAGAGAGAGAGAGAGAGAGGAAAAGGAAACGCGAGAAAGAATTACGAGCTTGCGACCACGGGCTTCTGAAACGCAAGAGAACGAAGGAGAATAAAAAAAAAAATTGCAGCAACGATACATAGAACGTGTGGAGTATAAGGGCAAGCGAGTGCCCTGCAAAGGATGTCGCAGAAAAGGGCATAAAGGTCGGAGAAAGAGAGCTGGGCGAAATACGAAAAGAGAGCAAGAGATACATAAAATGGTAGATCTGCAACGGCGGAATGTATGACGTATCTACGTAAAGAGAGAGAGAGAGAGAGAGAGAGAGAGAGAGAGAGAGAGAGAGAGAGAGAGAGAGAAGGAGAGAGAGCAGCCTGCAAAAAATTTCACGTTTGAGCGATACTCATGTCAGAGCTTTAACTACGGCTCTGTACCTACTTTGGGCGCACTCCGAGAGTGCCATCCTAAAGTGACGATGTGAAATTTTATCTGACGCTCGTTCCGGACCGAAACAGTTGGCGAAAGATAATTTTTCACCATACGAAAGATACAGTGGATTTATATATATATATATATATATATATATATATATATATATATATATATATATATATATATGTATGTATGTATGTATAGGCTGACCTGTTATAAATGGATAATCCTGCAACCCAAATGACATTGAAGTTTGCATCGTTGGAATGCAACGAAAATGAACTTTTCCTTTATTTTCCAAATTTCTTTAGGCAGATTCAAGCTGCGAGAGTCACGCAAAGATTTTTTTGATTTCTTATTTAGCGATCTACAGCCTAAATCCAAAAAATATGATTCTCGATAATACGGGAAGTGATAAATGAAAAAGAATTTTCATGACGTCTCAACGATGCATACTTCAATCCCATTGTCAGGGTCTTTTGGATTAAGGGCTGAGCATGGAAAATCAATGGGATTGAAGTTTGCATCGTTGTAGAGTAATGAAAATTGCTTTCTTTTACATTGTCAAATTTCTTTCAGCAGTTGTTGGCTACCGAAATCGTTGAACGATTTTTTGAGATGCTGCTCGGGAGATTTGCAACTGAAATTTTCAAAAAAGATCTGATATCGTAATAATAATATGAATATGAATTTTCGTTGCGTGCCAAAGAGTTTGCATCGTTGGAATGCAACGAAAGTTCTTCATTTTTTCATTTTTTTAACATCTAAACTCTTTTTTTTCCGGCTTTGGGGTGTAAACCCCTAATAAGAATGTTCAAAAAAAATTCAGTGATTTTTGTAGTCTAAATGTGGTGAATGGAAAATTGGGCGGTAGGAAAAAAATATATTTTCGTTGCATCTCAACGACGTAGTCCAGTGAAAGAGACGAAAAGCCAGCACTTTTTAGCACAGAATATGCATCTTTACCTGAAGGTAGATGGTTGCATACCGAAGATAACCCCAATAAAATGTTGCCCCTCAACTCGCCCCAACCCTGAGAAATAGGGGTTGAAAACGTAAAATTCGCCGTACCTCGACAATAAATAGCCCGATCAAAAAATGTTTCAAACAAAAGTTGTTTGGAATAATAAAATCCGCATAAAGTTATCTGGCGTCAAATCCCCTATCTTTGAAAATGTCTACTCCGCTCGCGCACGCATCAACCCCGAATTTTCGAATCGTTTTTGTGCCGCTATTTTCAAAGATAGGCGTTTGGACGTCAAACAACTTTATGCAAATTTTATTATTCCAAACAACTTTTGTTTGAAACCTTTTTCAATCGGGCTATTAATTATCGAGATACGGCGATTTTTAAGTTTTCAACCCCTATTTCTTGGGGTTGGAGCGAGTTGAGGGGCAACATTTTATTGGGGTTACTTTCGTAGGCAACTATCCACCTTCAGTCGAAAATTCATATTTTACGCTAAAAAGCGCCGGATTTTCGTCTCTTCTACTGGACTAATACAAACCTCAATACCATCGCTTGCTACGATATTATCCCAGCCGAATTTTGCCAATAATTTCAAGATTTTTTTTTCTTCACATTTCTCCTCTCACTCATCGATGCTGAATATTTTTTGCGCAATTTTCCCTCGCGGTAACTTTACTCGCCGAGTATATACACGATCCTCGTCGCGTTCTCGCTGCGCCGCAGTATCTTCGACGTTTTTCTCGTTTCTCTTCGTCGTTTTTTCTCACTTTTTTTTCACGACGGAACGTCGCGTGAAGCTTTTTTCACCTCTTTCGTCACGAATTCTCGATTACAGGCGGAGAAATAGCGACGAAGTATCGGAGAAAAGTATAAACGAGGCCAGACTCGCTTTTTTTTTCACCCTCCCTCATTTGCACACTCTGCTTCGGTTCGTGCCATTTTTTTTTTCGTTTTATTTCATTGTTGTTTTTGTTTTTTTTTTTTTTTCAACAGTTTCGCAATGGCCGACGAGGCCCTTTTGTTTTCCCTTCGCTCGCGTTATCCCGTGCCACCCCACCCCGTTGTATTCCATTTTTCTCCCTCCAAGCCCGTGGGGTCGCCCCGTGGCGAAATGTGTTTTTTTTTTCCCACCGTTAATTCGATTTGGGCTCGAAGGTGTTAATATCGACGTGGCCGTGCTGTGCGAATTTTTGCCACGCGTAGTTCCCTTTGTTGTCGCATTTCGGTATGTTTACTGGGTTTGGAATTTTTTGCTGAATCGAAGGAACGTTTTACCATCAGCAGGCGTGTTCGTGTATCGATTGAAGTTACGAAATACAGGTGGAGATGGAGGTGAAGAAAGTCTAGGAAAAAAAGAAGCTCTGGCTAGGGGCCTTAAGGGGTTACCCCCACTTGCGATTTTGAAAAAATCGATTTTTTTTTATTGCATTTTTTCGAAGTATAAGTATCTGAGAATATGTCCTGAAAATTTCAAGTCGATCCGAACAAAATTGACTGAGATATGAGCGTTGAAAGAGAAGAATCCGCGTTGAAAGAGCGTTGAAAGAGAAACTTTAAACGCGTTTTTCTCAAAATGGCATTTTTGAAGTCGGTGACCAAGATTACTCGAACACTAATGAACCGATCTTCTTGAAATTTTGCAGGCTTATTTAATACATAAAAATGTAGTCTTTAATCTTTCGATTTTTTTTCGAAAAAAAATGGCCGTTTTATAGCCAAAAAACGGCCGTTTTTTCGTTAAAATCGAACCATTAACTTTGACTGTCCGCCATTTTGTGAAAAATGAATATTTTTTAAAATCCTTCGATTAAAGACTAGTTTATACTTGTATTTGACTAAATCCATCCGCATTTTTTTTTTCAGATGATCCACTTCGCCGCAATGTTGGTCACCGCAAACCGTGTATATAAAAACATTATTTCATTGACGGCCATTTGCCACTAAACAATGTAATATTTTTCAATAAAAAAATTACTGAAAGTTCTTCAAGATGTGTTCTTCAAGATGGTATACTTGTCGATCAAAAAAGTTTTGTAGTTTTCTTTAAAAAAATTCATGAAAAAGGCCTTTTTTGCGCTACGAGTGGGGGGTAACGCCTTAAGCCTTTGCGTTCAGGAGTTCAAGCCCGAGGTCGAGTCGTCGACATCGAATTATCCGGGAGTTCTCGCTCAACGTAAAATAAAATTAGCGCTCGCAGCGTTCTGTACCTTCTCGGCTCCCCCCCCCCCCCCCCCTTTCGCGACAAATTCATGTCTCCATCTTTTTTTTCCCAACTCTGTCACTCTTACCTTGTTGCAATTGCTCTCTCTCTCTCTCTCTCTCTCTCTCTCTCTCTCTCTCTCTCTCTCTCTCTCTCTCTCTCTCTCCCCTCCCTTACTTTGTCTCTCTCCGAAGCTTCGCCCCCACCCCTTCTCGTCCTATCTGTCTCAACCTTTTTTTCAAGCCTGCACCTTTCTCACTCTGCTTCCGGCTTTCTCGTGGCCCGTAAATCCCTAAGGTACTTTCACATTGGAGAAATTTATACCTAGCGAATAAATGTGATTCTTTTTGTCAACGGTTCGTTCAAATTTACATATTTCTCATTCGTTTAGCACATATTTATATTCTCTTTGCTAGCTGTATACAGTTTTTTTTTTTGCAAAAGTCTACAGGTGCGATACGAGAATCGTCCATGTCCTTTTTTTTAGCTCAAGATAGTCCTTAGGTAAATAAACGAATAAATGATTAAATAAATAAATGAATCAACGTATAAATAAATAAATAAATGAATGAATGAATGAATAAATATACATAAAATGTTCGGTTCAAATGAATATAAAATAACAAACAATTGATGGGATTTAAGGTTGCATCGTCAGAGTGCAATAAAAATGACTTCTTTTAGTTTCTCAAATGTCTCATAGCCGATTTTAGCTGCCAAAATTCCTCAACCATTCTTCTAAATCGTTTTCCGGAGATCTGCAATAGAAATTTCAAAACAAAATGTCCGGTATGGTAACGAAAATAAGGCAATAGAAATATGAATATAAATTTTCGTTTCGTTCCAACGATGCAAACTTCAATAGCATAACAATTGCGATCTTATTGAAAAGTTTCACTCGTTTATTCACTTGCTAGTGTTGTGTTTGGGGGACGACAAAGAAGATTTTGTTTGAGAGAAGACCGAGATGATTGGACAATCAATCACGGTGTTGAAGTTTGCATCTCTGGAATGCTACAAAAATTCTTTCTCATATCTTCATTTCATCATTATTATTATTTTACAAAATATTTTCTTACCGACTTATTTTCTAGGTCTCCAAATAAGCGATTAAAAAAATAATTGTAAGATTTTCGTAACAAAGGATTGCCAAAAAAAAACTGAGCCATTGAACAAATGATAATTTTTATTACATTCCAACGCTGCAAACTTCAATCTCGTTACGAATCTAGTGTTTTTTGTCTTCTTTTTAAGGAGTTTCGGGACAAATGACGAAATGTTACCATTTGCTTCAAATTTCTGCGGTAAATTCTTTGTCATGTGTCGAATGCAATCTCCAAATTTTAAATCGATCGTCTACACCGTTTCTATGAAATTAAAAATTGCAAAGCTTACATTGTGGCACTGATGACAAAATTGTCATAATGTACTGAGTGATTTGACCGTTTTTCATAACATTTTAAACATTATTTCACACTTTTTCATGTGTAAAACTGCCATTCAGCGATAAGCGTAGGCTTATCGCTGTAATTATACATTTTACAATTATCCATTTTATTTTAATTATACATTTATAGGAACGGTGTAGTCGATCGTTTCAAAATTTAGAGGGTACATTCGGTAAATGACAAAGAATTTACTGTATACATTTTAAGGGGGGATTGTCTTTTTTTTCGCAAAATTTACCGCTTTTTGGGAATTTTTTTGTGAAGAAAGTATACAACGGAAAACTTGTGAAACTTGGCATATAGTTTTATTGATCTGTTTACTACATACAAAAAATTTTTTAAACAATTTCATCAAAAAATCCGCCTCCCACCCCCCTCGACGCGCGATGGTCCTTTTTTGATGGTGTGCACGATTTCTCAAAAACTATTCAACCGATTGCCTTCAAATTTGGACAGAATGCTCAGCTGACATCCTTTTATCGTTTGATGAAGCAAAAAAGCAATACGTTTAATAGTTTTTTTTTTATAACAAAAAATCGATCCATTTTTTTCGAAAAATCGATACTTCAAGTTCAAAACGTCACCAAATCGTCAATTTTTTTTTCCCTTCATCGGACGATAGCTATATGTGTCTAAAGTAAAATGCTTTTTGGGTTTTTGTTGCAGGATGAACGTGAAGGCTGTAATCGTGCACACTATCAAAAAAGGACCATCGCGCGTCGAGGGGGGTGGGAGGCGGATTTTTTGATGAAATTGTTTAAAAAATTTTTTGTACGTAGTAAACAGATCAATAAAACTATATGCCAAGTTTCACAAGTTTTCCGTTGTATACTTTCTTCACAAAAAAATTCCCAAAAAGCGGTAAATTTTGCGAAAAAAAAGACAATCCCCCCCTTAACCGGTAGTTGTGAATGGACCTTCAAATTAAAGGCGCCGCCTGCTCTCACTCTTCTTATATACGTACATACACAAAAGTTTGTGCATGTACGTGTGTATATATATATATATATATATATATATATATATATATATATATATATATATATATATATATATATACACATACATATATATACACAGGTATATATGTACGTATATACGGTCTAGTCGATGTCTGTGCATCTTTTTCTGTTCTCCAATTTTGTCTACCCGCGGGGTCGGTGGAGGTTGCGGGGGTGGCGTCGAACCATCGCCATGGTTCAGAGAGCGTCGCGTTGTGTCGATAATATACATGCACACACACACACACAGATATATATATATATATATATATATATATATATATATATATATATATATATATATATATATATATATATATATATCTGTGTGTGTGTGTGTGTGTGTGTGTGTGTGCATATATATATATATATATATATAAGCTAAAGCCTCGGGAAACTCGGCCCTCCCGAGAGTTTCCCGTCCGCTTTCGATCTCACTTTTGCCTCTTGCACTCTTACACGTAAACTCCATTAGGGAGGCCCTTTCCACCTAACGCTCGCGGGGAATACCGTATTATGACACTGGCAAAAGTACACGACGGAGAGCACGCGAAAGACAGAGAAAGAGACAAAAGAGAGAGAGGAGGGGGGAGGGGGGAGGGTAGACACGAAGCTGCATAGGTGAAATAAGCCACGGTTGAGGAAAAAAAAAAGAAAAGAAGAACGCAGAGACAACGAGATGACAAGAGAGCTTAAAGACTGCACAGAGTGGATGAGGGTTGACGCGCGAGAGCAGGCGAGAGCAACCGTGGCAAAAAAAGGGTCCACCTCGGAAAGTCAAAAAGCGCGCCGAGGTATTATCGCCATTTGAGCGGTTAAACCTCACCCTTAAGGGGTCCGAAGAAGTTGGACATTTTTTAAATACGACTTTTTTTCTCGTGGTCCAGAGCCTTGGGTCGTAACTTTAATTTGCGATAATGATCTTTTGAAGATCCTTAATTTGGGCGAGTTGGACGATTTTTGTGAAGTGCCGGATCGCCCACCGCCTCTGCTGCTATTAGTGGATTTTTCTTTTTCGGTTTTCTCGAAACGGCGTTTTTTGTAAAAGGGCGAGACGATGACGTTGAAGTTTGCGTCGTTGGAACGCAGGGATAATTGATTTCTCTTTAATTGCACGAATTTCATTACTTTTATATCTTTATTGAAAATTTGTGACCTCAATTTGCTAAAAGGCTTTGTGTAATGAAAAAAATGGAGAAAAAAAATCGCTGCATTTGAACGATGCAAATTTCCAGCGTCGTGCAAGTCGTATCTCAAAATTGACTAGTCCGATGCGTTTTAAATTCGGACAATGTTCATAACATTTTCTATCGAATGACCGGATGCATTTTTTCGATATGTTCATCCCATTGCTGATAACCCATTTCCTAATAATAAATAATTAACGTTGTTTCTTCGGGTAAAAAATCGAACGTTTGTTTTCTACATCTTTCCATTTTCGTAATATTCAACATTTCCAAAAAGTCTCCGGCCATAGGGAAGTTTTATTATTAACTAAAGGTACATTTTTTAATTTTTAATTTAAGACGAGCCTAGTTGCCCAAGCCAACCTACACCGATTAGCCATGCAGCAAGGGTGGCACACTCTGTTTCAATAATAAATAACTACGTTGTTTATCAATTTTTTTCACAACAAAAAAAACTCAATCTCAGGAAGACCATATAGTCGTTTATAAATATATAGTTTATAAATATATAAATTTATATAGTTGTTTATAAATTCGTTTCACAACAACAAAAAAAACTCAATGTCAGGAAGACTATGTGTGAATGGTCCGTGAAATCTCGACCTCGTCGTCCCAATATTGTCATCAGAAAAAAATTTATAAAATATAAATGTATTTTATATATATTTTACAGAATATAATTCACAGAAGTATTAACAGTTCTGTAAAATATATTTTACAGAACTTATAAAATATAAATATATAGTTTATAAGTTCTATATAGTTGTTAATAAATTTGTTTCACAACAACGAAAAAAATCAATCTCAGGAAGACTATGTGTGAATGGTCCGTAAAATCTCGACCTCGTCGTCCCAATATTGTCATCAGAAAAAAATACTGAAAATCAACTTGTTCTTTGGACCCTGAACTTTAAAGCAGGACACCACTGTGACTGGTAAAAAAAATGGAGTTTTTTTTACATTTTCTCAGAGTATACACGTTCAAAAATATGAAACAATGGTGAAGTTAAAATTAATTGAAGGTAAAAATTGATGAAATTAATATAATTAAAAAATTGATTAGATTAGTAAAATTAATTAAATTGAAGGTGAAATGTCAAATTTAAAGTATTGGAAATTGACCAATGTGTACATTGGTCGAGGGACGACTCAGTAAAAGGAAGAGTTCGTAAACGCATCGATCCGACCGGAATCATAATTCCAGCTATAATTGTCCGATTTTCAATTTAAAAAACCAAAAATTCCGTACTTGCATTAAATATCACTATACGCAGCCATTTTTTTTCCTCGAAATTTAGTATTTTTCAAGCCCCCGAATAGAAGTAAAAATTTCACAAAAATTTCACATTTATTTTGATTAAACACCCGCTACGTTTGTAAATTTTGTTCTTTCAAAAACGGCTACATACAACGTGACCGACATTTATATAGACCGTAAAACTTTTTTATTTGTATTTCTCAGACCAACCATCGTCGAGCTATCGATCCGGCTGTTGGACCACATTTTTCATACAAAGGCACGACGTCGAAGTTTGCACCTTTGGAACGCAACGAGAATGGTTTTTCGTTCATTTTGCAAATTTCCTCTGCCAGATTTAAGTTACGAAAGTTACGCGAACATTTTTCAAGCTTCTCATTCAGCGACCTACGACCTGATTTTGGATAACAATGAAAATACGAAATAAAATCGAATTTTCGTTTCTAATAAATCGAAATAAAATCGAATTAACGTTGTTAATTTTTTATTTTTCGTCATAAAAATTTACCCGAAATGAGTTCAATGTATGCTCGACAACATACCTTTTTTTCCAAATCCCAAATAAATAATCCAGCATGCAAAAAAATTTTGCAGAATGCAACGATTTTTCTTAATTTTTTTACGTTTCATTTTCATCATTATCGAAAAGTTTTTTTCGCAAATTTTTTTTCTCCTTTTTACCAAAAGTTTCATTTTTGCATTATCACAGCCTAAATCGGCCGAAAAAAATTCGAGCAATAAAAGAGAATCAATTTCAATAAAATAAAAAAGAATGAGCCCCTCGGAGATTCTTTCTCGACCCACGTTCCCTTCAGTTTTCCCACCAACTTCATTCGCCATTGTCCAATGGTCCGGGTGGTTCGAAGGTTTCGCAAAATGCGGGGACGAGCCCACCTTGCCTCGTTCGCCTCGGGTCGCCTCGCGGCTACGCGTTGAGAGCCCACCTTGCCTCATTCGCCTCGGGCGCGCCTCGTCGCCGCCGCAACATCTATAGACAATGTGTCCGTGGCAGCGTCGAGTATATGGGGTCGCAAAATGTTCCTCGGTCGAAAGTGCGCAGCCACGTGTATCGCGGGTGTACGCTATTCGAGCATATAAACTCGATGAAATATTGAGCCCTCCACCGAGGGCGAACGAAGAGTCCTGCGAGATCGACCGAGCCTGTGGCCTCCTGCAAGCGCGCTACCCTCGCCTAGAGCGCAGTTTCCATTTCGCTCGTTACGTTCACCCTCTCCCTTTTCGCGTCCTCGGTGCCTCGTAACCTATCGATATTATTATTTCGCTGTCGGGACTATGCTCACATATAGGGGGGGCATAAGGATGCGCGTGTGTCCTTTTAAGGCCCTTTCGCGTTTACGGCGAATGCTCGAAGGAAATTCTGCAAACCCAAACTCAAAACTCTACGAGAAACTCCCGCAGGACCACGCTGAACAAACGACACCCCCATTCTCTTATTTATTCGTCTCCACTTTCTTATTTTATTTCAATCGTCGAATTGGCAAAATTCCCCAATGTACAACAATTCTCGTTCTTTTTTTTTTGCTTTTCTTTCTTATTTTTTTTCCTTGTCTTGTTTATTTTCTTTCTTTTCTTTTCTTCTTCTTTATTCACCTCGTACACCGAAGTAATCAAGTAACTTGACGGCGATCGTCAGAGATTCGCAATTTCCGGTCATTTTATTTCATTCGTTTATAGAATACGTTGCTTGATGGAACTAATAATTCTCAAAGTAATTGAATATTCGACGTTTTGGAAAAAAAAAAACATTTCACTTTTTTCGACAACTAATTCCCGAAATAATTGAATATTACATTATTTGTAATTAGCGAAATATTTCATTTTTGAAAATCAATATTTCCTAAAGTAATCAACTATTCCATTCTTCCAATAAATAAATTCAAAAATAATCAAGTATTCCATATTTCCAATGAATAATTGTCATAATAATCTAACGTTCCATGCTTTCGATAAATAATTCTCAAACTAATCAAGTATCATTCAAGTTCAATTCGATGAATCTTCATTGAAAAAAAATCATTTTTTTCAATAGATGATTCATCAGATAATCAAATATCCCATTTTTACGGTATTGAAGTTTGCATCGTTGGAATGCAACAAATGCGGTTTTGCCGGCTTTTATTTTCATTATTGTCGAAAATATTTTCTTGCCAAGTTATGTTGTAGATTTTTGACAAGCACTCTGAAAAACATTCAAGTGATTTTTGTAGCCCAAATACGCGAAAAGGGCTTGGTCAATGTAAAGAAAAAAAAATTCGTTGCGTTCCAACTATGCAATTTCAACACCATCCATTTTTCAATTAACAATTCTCAAAATAGTCACATATTCCATTGTTCCATCAAATAATTCCCAAAATAAACAAATAGTCCATACTTCCATTTAATAATTTCCAAAATAATCAAATATCCCATACTTCCAATGAATAATTCCCAAAACAATCGAGTATTCCATTCTTCCAATGAATAATTCTCAAAATAATCAAGTACTCCATTCGTTCAATAAGAAAATTCCCAAAATAACCAAACATTCCATTCTTCCGAAAAATAATTCTCAAAATAATCAAGCACTCCGTCGTTTCGAATAGGACCATCTCAAAATAATCAAAAAATTCAATGCTTTCGACAAATAATTCTCAAAATAATCGTACACTTCATTCTTTCCAATAAATAATTCATTAGCATCGTCCACCAATGGACTTGATCAGCCAGAGTCATTTTTTTGTCTCACATTACTGTCCGCCGATTGATGCAAAGGCGCGCACGGTATCAAAGTGTCGGCGTGTATGAATTATTTTTCTTCACGTTCCGCGACTCAATTTTCTCCCGTTCTTCTCTTTTCAAAGGAACGGAGGTATGGGAGGTCGGGAATCGAATAACTCAAGCCTCTTTTGGCTCGTGGCCTTTCGCGTGTTTGATGGATGACCCCAGGCCTCGCAAAGTATTTGCTTCAGCCTCATCATCGCCGACGGCAAGAACCGTTATGGATCGAGTTCATATGCAGATACGCACACATATACGTCCATGTACATATACATATATACATACATACATATATCAATATATCAATATAAATATATCAATATATCAATATAAATATATCAATATATCAATATAAATATATCAATATATATCAATATACATATATCATATCAACATATCTAACCTAGGTTACCTTAGTCCAAAGTCTAGAGAGTTCGACTTATCATGGTAAATATGATTTTTGGAAAATTTCTCAAAATTAGGTACTAAACACGTTCATTGCTTTGCATTGACCTTCCTAACACTCTGTATAACGAATTATGTTATGCTAATATAATTTTGAAATTATCCAAAGCGATCGAAAGTTTAGCAATTATCTGAAGTTTCCGAAAACTTTTGACCGGTAGTGTGTGTGTGTGCGTGTGTGTGTGTATATATATATATATTGGGGTGGCATAAATTCAAGCTCTGTTTTTTTTCCTTTTTCGCACCATCGAATTATCTACTTTAAAGAAGAAAAAAAATTGTCGCGAAAGCTGCGAGCGGTCAAAAAATATTTCAGAGTCGCTCAAGCCTCTCAAAAATTAAAATTTTCATTGAAAAACAATTTTTTTTTTTCGTTCGCTTCTCACCCATGAATTTCCCGCTTATTGTTTTTGAAATTAAGCTCGCGAAAGCTCTAGCCAACCAATGAATATTTAGTGGTCGCTCAAGAGCTTCGAAATTTCCAATTGTCGCGATTTTTTTTCTCTTCTCACTCATAAATCTAACACTTTGTAAAATCTTCCAAACAATTAATCCTTTTTTTTTTCTTTAGAAACGGATTATTCAAATTTACCTCACACTTCTAACCCGATAAAACAGGGCACCTATAATTTTGTTTGCGGACAAGAGCTTCAGAGAATTATTTTATGAGAACAAAGATTATCATTGTTGGGCTCGCAGTGTGAGGTAGATTTGAAAAATCTGTTGGTAAAGAAAAACGATGGATTGTTTTGAAAATTTACATAAGCGTCAAATTTATGAGTGAGATGAGTAAAAAAAAATGGAAATTTCCAAGCTTTTGAGCGACCACTAATTATTCATTGACCAGCTAGAGCTTTCGCGAGCTTAATTTAAGAATTATAGAGCGTAAAATTCATGGGTGAGAAGTGAACAAAAAAAATCGATTTTTTAATGAAAATTTGAATTTTTGGGTGGCTTCAGCGATCTCTAAATATTTGTTCGTCGCTCCCAGATTTTGCGACAATTTTTTGTTTTTTTGAAGAAGCTAATTGGATGGTGAGAAAAAGGAAAACAATAGAGCCCAAATTTGTGCCGCCATTATATATATATATATATATATATATATATATATATATATATATATATATATATATATATATATATATATATATATATATATATATTGCCACTGATCCAGAAATTCGGATCAGTGGCAAAAAAAATTGTGATTCTCAAAAGACGAACAAAAGGTGGTAGATTTAGCCTTTAATCGATTTTAGGCAAAAACCACAATTTCGATCATTCGGAACACAATGAAAAAAAATCGCAGGGTTTTAAACTTTTGAGGGCTTTTTTAAGATACTTTGAGGTGATAAAAAAACCGACATTTTTTTAATCCATTCGATATTGGCAAAATAATCCTTAGTTAAAAGAATATTCGTAAATATGCCATTTTTCACGTTTTTTTAAATCCATTTTCCCGCATAAAAAAAATCTCGATAAAAAAATGATAAAAGCATCTTATGGAGAATACTTCAAAGTTTCCAAATCCCTCTGGTTTTTTTTCTGTGCGACCATTAGTCTCCGTGTAATCAGTCATCAAAGTCAAAAGTGTCATTTTCGCTTTGAACATCGATAAGTCAGCGAGAAAAAATCGTACAGAGCTCTCCCACCGCTCAAATTAAAGAGGAAGAATCCAGCTAGACGAACCTTTCAATCCGATCATTGAAAAAAATTTATCAAAGCCCGTGCAGACTGTGAAAGATGAGCAAAAATTTTGATTTTTTCTTTACATTTGTTTTTCGATGGCTACTAAAAATTGGCTGATGCGAAAAATGTTTGAGCTCAAGATCTTGAAACGAGAGATTCACATCTTCAATTTGCTTTTTTTTTATTTTGCTGCACGACCATTTTTCGAGGAGTTACAGCTATTTGAAAATGACCCTAAAATTGGCGGACTCTTTCAATATCCTTTAATTCTTTTGCCTAGTGTGTGTGTATGTGTATATATATATATATATATATATATATATATATATATATATATATATATATAAGGAATCCTTAGACACGCAAACATTGAATATATATATATACACACACGCGCACGCGCGTATGGATAAAAAAAATTGCTCCGAAAGCCTTTGGTTAGGTATAGTTCCGGTACGGATGGACCAGGCCGAAAGTTCGGAAACTAGAGAGAGGGAAAAAACAAGAAAAAACGCGCAGTATGGAAACATCGGAGAATCTTAAATTGGGGAAAGTGCGAGACGATGTGCAACAGCGATGGCGAGGTACAGGCAAGCGCAAGATCGAAAAAGGGGGTAGAGTAAAGGGTGCAGAGAGAGAGAGAGAGAGAGAGAGAGAGAGAGGCGTTCGACGAGCGATTGCAAGAAACTCAGCTAGACAGTAAGAGGGTAGCCAAGGGAGGACGAGAGGACCGGGGGTAAGAGGGGGGGGGTAGAGTTTCGCGAGGAGGATTCGAACTATCGATTTCTCTGTCGTTGTCTGTTCGTGCTTCGTCGAGCTTCGAGAGAAGGCCGATTCGCAGTCTCTCCCGCGCCATACACCGAGGGACGAACAAAAAACGGTATATATTGGAATACATAGTATATGAAGAAGCGCGATGAAAATGTCCATAAATGTGAACGCTCGAGCGTGACAACTCCCTAATATGCCTTTTTCCCCGGTACTTTTCTTCTCTTGGGTTTTTTTTTCCTTCGTCTTTCTACGTGTGTATGTTTTTTTTTCTTCTCCTTTGCTTTTCACTGGAACCGAAAAAACTTGAGTACATTTGACGATTCTCCGGGCAATACATCGTCGCCGAGACGTTATGCGCCGCGGCAATGAATAAAAGCAAGAAGAAAAAATACGTCTCGGAAACCGTGATCTCATTCTTGGCGAATTTTTGTGCTCTCGTAGCCGCACGTGCCCGCGTGCAACACTCATGTATGTAGAGGGTGGCCCGAAAGGAAAATTCAGATGCCTCGTATCAATAGCTATCCAAATGTTCTACGGATTTTTTTGGTTTTTGAGGGGAAAAAAAAATATTTTTTCGAGGTTTCCCGTAGCATGGGTTATTTATTTATGATTTTTCATTTTTATTTATGCAATGCACTTGAAAGTTTTCAAAAACCAATTGGGAGTCATTTAGATGGTGCTGAAGTTCGCATAGTTGGAATGCAACGAATTGTTTTTATTCTTTAATTTCTTTATTTTCAATACTATCTAAACTCTTTTTTTGTGGGTGACGGATATGGATTTCTGATAAGATTTTTTTTTAATATTTCGGCAATTTTTCATAACCAAAGTGCAGTAGAAAAAATTAGGTTATGGGAATAAAATAAGTATTTTTACTGATATAAGTATGCTTACTGGGATAATGATTTACTTTAGTCACTTTTTCGAAATATGAAGTTAAACGATTTTTTTTGGTTATTTTCTCATTGATTGGATTATAAATCATGATATTCAGTCGGGGGAAGCTGAATTCCACCTTCCCATAAAATGTTATGGGGTTTTGAAGTTCGCGGAAACATGTGATAAAATGTGGCGTGAATTTTCTGAAAAAATGACAGCACTGCATAAGTGTTGGTATAAGTATTTTTACTGGTATAAGTATTTTTTTATCAACCGAAGTGACTGATCCTCTTAAGGCGTTACCCCCACTTGTAGCGCAAAAAAGGCCTTTTTCCTGAACTTTTTAAAAGAAAACTACAAAACTTTTTTAATCGATCAATATACCATCTTAAAGAACACATCTTGAAGAACTTTCAGTAATTTTTTTATTGAAAAACATTACATTGTTTAGTGGCAAATGGCCGTCAATGAAATAATGTTTTTATATATACGGTTTGCGGTGACCAACATTGCGGCGATGTGGATCATCTGAAGAAAAAAATGCGGATGGATTTAGTCAAATATAAGGATAAACTAGTCTTTGATCGAAGGATTTTAAAAAATATTCATTTTTCACAAAATGGCGGACAGTCAAAGTTAATGGTTCGATTTTAACGAAAAAAATGGCCGTTTTTTGGCTATAAAACGGCCATTTTTTTTCGAAAAAAAAAAATCGAACGATTGAAGACTACATTTTTATGTATTAAATAAGCCTGCAAAATTTCAAGAAGATCGGTTCATTAGTGTTCGAGTAATCTTGGTCACCGACTTCAGAAATGCCATTTTGAGAAAAACGCGTTTGAAGTTTCTCTTTCAACGCTCTTTCAACGCGGATTCTTCTCTTTCAACGCTCATATCTCAGTCAATTTTGTTCGGATCGACTTGAAATTTTCAGGACATATTCTCAGATACTTATACTTCAAAAAAAAGCAATAAAAAAATCAATTTTTTCAAAATCGCAAGTGGGGGTAACCCCTTAAACTCATTTTTTTGACTTGTCATTGAAAACCTAGCCATTTACGGTAGTGTTGAGTTGGTCATTTATTTATTGCCTGATAGTGCACTTCATGATGATAACACAAGGGAGAAAAATTGAGAAATGCTTATTCTCGCAAATTGACAAATAATCAAATGAAGTTTGCATCATTGGAATGCAACGAAAATTAATACTTTTCAATTACTCCATTTTTTGTCGATTCACGCTCCGAAAAAACGCTCAAAAGTCTCTACGAATTATTATTAGAAATTTACGACTTCAATTTGCAAAAAAAACTTTGGACAATGATAAGAATTATTAAATTTTAAAAATATGTCATTGCATTCCAACGATGCAAACTGCACCGCCATGAAAACTATCATAGAACATGGGGGTAAAGTTTGTATCGTTGAAATGCAACGAAAATTATTTTCAATTTTTTTACTTTTATTTTTATCCATAATTATATTTTGCAGATTTGAGCTGTAGATAGCTAAATCAGGATACTAAAAATATGTTTGCGTGATTTTCGCTGAAATCTGATAATTGGCCAATAAAAAAATTACTCCATTGCAACGATGCAAACTTGAACGTCATTAGAAGAATATTAACCCCCCCCCCCCCCCCCCCAATTTCTTTTGACAGATTTGAGCTACGAAAATCACGCAAACATTTCTTAGGATTCTCATTTATCGATCCACAACCTAAGTCTGGAAAATATGATTCTGAATAATCAAGATAAATCATTGAAAAAAAAACTTTCGTTGCATTTCAACGAAGCAAAATTTACCCCCATGTATGTTCCACGATATTTTTCACGACATTGCAGTTCGTGTCGTTGGAGAGCGAAGAATGTTTTTTTAATTTCTTCAACTCTGTAATTATCCCAAGCCTTTCATTTTTTCAAATTGAAGCCTCGAATCTCTCATATCAATACGTAGGAATGTTCGAGCGTTTTTCGGATCCTAAATAAGGGGTCTTTTCACTGTAGCCGCTAAAAAAGGCTACTTTCATGAATTTTGTTGATAGGTTTATGCTATAAATAATTATATAAAAGTTGTTACACTTAATAAATATACTTTTGAAATACATTTGAAAAAAAAAATTTATTCAAGTCACCGTTTATAGACAAAAATGGTAGTTAAAAAAAAGTCCTAAAAAAGTTGTGGGTGCAACATCCGAAACAAAAAAAATCAAACGTTTCTAGATTCAGTATGCTAATAACTATAGCGCATATCATACGACTTTTGATAAATGCAAAAGTAACAAAATGGCGGACATTTTTCGAAAACAAACACAAAAAAACGTGTTTTATCACCGTTTTTGGCACGAAAAGTAAATATCAAAATTTAAAAAATCCCTCATATGCGCTATAACTATAGTTGTAAAGAATATGTGGTTAAAATTTCATCAGGATCGATTCAGTAGTTTCGAAGATATTATCAACAAGCCGTCGAAAAACGTTGTTGCGAGAAAAACGCGTTTAAAGTTCGTTTCGGTTACATAAAAACCTTAAAAAAATTTTAAATGTATTTTGAAAATCCATTAATTAAGTGTAACAACTTTTATATCAATATCTACAATATAAACCTATCAAAAAAAATCATGAAAATAGCCTTAGCCCCTAAAGTGAGAAAACCCCTTAAAAAGAAATTATCTAATTGTAAAGAATTAATTTCCATGTGACTTTTCGGTTCACCCTGTGTACGCACCCGTGCACATACACACGCGAATTCACGAAGGGCGATCGTTGAATTATCTTGCAGCTACGTCATGTCCATAAGCGGGACGAGCATCATTTGGCTCTAAGGAGAGTATATTTTTAGCTATCGTTATGAGGAGTATGGCAAAGAGGTCGGCAAAGGAAAGATATGTGGTGTTGATGAGAGTTAAAAGGCGCGAAGAGACGAAGGAGACGATACGAGGGAGGATATGCGCGTGGACAGCTCGTATAACGCGGGGCTGAGCTTCGCGCTGAGCTCGGCACTGTCGTTTCTTCGCTCTTTGTTCGCTCGTCCCCCGGGCTCATGTGTGTGCCTACGTATCGAAGGCCTCCCCCTCGACCATTCGCGTCTTAATTTTAGGGCGCCTATATTTCGCCGGCACGACTCGCGCGGGTGTACAACGTCCGTGTGCTTTGCTGTGCGTCGCTGAGCTCCACCCGAAACTCGTTACGGTAAAATATGAGATGCTTGATGGTGTATAAGGACGGGGGGGGAGGACAGCAGGGGGCGGGGGAGGGAGGGAAAAAGGATGAGAAACGGAAGTTTCACACGTGGAATTCCCACGTGTGCGGGCGCATCGGAGGCTGTGCTCGGCAACTCGACCGCAACTCGACTATTTCCAGCGGTTACGGAAAAGTCTGACAGGCAAAACGAGCATCGTAGTTGGTCCGTTTCGGCTCCCTTTGCTGCTGATACTCGATTCTTTTCGATGCTCTCTTTCTCTCTTTATCACTTTTGGACGATTATACTCCCTTAAGGGGTTACCCCCAATTGCGATTTTGAAAAAAACGACTTTTTTTTATTGCATTTTTTTGAAGTATAAGTATCTGAGAATATGTCCTGAAAATTTCAAGTCGATCCGAACAAAATTGACTGAGATATGAGCGTTGAAAGAGAAGAATCCGCGTTGAAAGAGAAACTTTAAACGCGTTTTTTCTCAAAATGGCATTTCTGAAGTCGGTGACCAAGATTACTCGAACACTAATGAACCGATCTTCTTGAAATTTTGCAGGCTTATTTAATACATAAAAATGTAGTCTTTAATCGTTCGATTTTTTTTTTCGAAAAAAAATAGCCGTTTTTTTTCGTTAAAATCGAACCATTAACTTTGACTGTCCGCCATTTTGTGAAAAATTAATATTTTTTAAAATCCTTCGATTAAAAACTAGTTTATACTTATATTTGACTAAATCCATCCATATCGCGAAAACAACAATAATAATAATCGTCTCGGCGAGTATAAATATATATAGCCACGGTTCCCTTACACAGGGCTGAACTTTTCATCAATGAAATGCAACAAAAATGTTTTCTTTTTAATCACTCAATGTTTTTCCTCTGATTCAGGCAGTTATTCAGAAAATAAAAAATCATTGTTAAAAATATGAAACGAAAAAAAAAACGTTGCATCCCAACGGTGCAAAATTTATCATCATTCTATTACCGTGAGCACACCAGTAGGAGTTTCGAAAAATTGTACTGTCATTGTCGCCAATCGTAGCTGCACATAACACTTTTTCGTCATCCGTCAAACCTGTCACCGTCGATGTAAACTAGATTGCGACAAAAAAAAAACAAAAAAAAATGGTAGAATGCACCAATGACATGTTTATTTTCGATCCAAAATGGGAACTCTGTGAAGTTGATTCCTCACGGGGCTGTCGTTTCTTCGTGTTTCGTCTACCATGACGTCTCCCTATCGTCGGGCACAATTTTTTCTTTCTCTCTCTCTCTCTCTCTCTCTCTCTCTCTCTCTCTCTCTCTTGCTCCTTTGGCTCCCTCATCCTGACGACCCTCGCCACTTTCTCGACTCTTGTATGTTACACGGGTCACTGACTAAAACTTGTGTACGACAGTGGTCTCTTTGTCCTGCTTTCCGCTCATTCGTCACCGCCCATTCCCGCTCGCCGAGCTTTTATTGGCAAATTCGGACTTGGTTTGAGACACTCATAGTTCGTCCAGCATTTTCGAGAAGAGAGAGAAAGAGAGAGTGAGTGAGTGAGTGAGTGAGTGAGTGAGTGAGTGAGTGAGAGAGAGAGAGAGAGAGAGAGAGAGAGAGAGAGAGAGAGAGAGAGAGAGAGAGAGACTTTGGATTCCCCACACTCCCACGGTGTGCGCTTTCCCACCGTTATTTGACTCAACGATTGAGGCACCTGCTCTCCACGAGGCCCGAATCTCATCCGTTCACGGTGCAACCGTCATCCACCTGCGCGAGCCAAACTATACGAGGGAATCTCCGCATACGCGGCTTTTCGTTACAGCTTGTGCTCACTTTGCGGCAAGTGATTTTTTATTATTTCAATTTTCACTCACATCGATTGAGTTTTACACCTTTTTCCTTTCGATGTACATGTTGCAATTGTTTTTTTTTTTTAGAACAAATTGTGTTGAAATTTGCATTGTCGGCATGCAACGGAAGTTTGATCTTTACCTGGGCACATTTTCTCATTCGTATTGTTATACAAAATCGTTTCTCTGCATATCGTAATTGCATCTCGCCAATTAAAAATGTTTTACTAATTTCCTTAGCTTAAATCTGACGAAAGAAATTCGAGAGAGCAAATTAATAATTGTTAATGATAATTAATAAAATTCATACGATGCAAACGAGGCAAATTTCAACTGCACGAGAAAAATGCATTCAATTTTTACGCATTATAATTTTTTTACATTTTCATAATATTTTTGCATTTATTATTTATTTTTTTATGTGAAAAAAAACGCGAAAATTCCATTTTTTTTTTAATTGCCGCCATTTTCCGAAATTTGTACTAAACGAAAAACCCATCCGTCATTCCATGACCAAAGGGTCACAGATTGATAATATGCTTTGAATTTGTGTTTCAGATAAAAAAAGAGGGGGCAGTGATGTCAGCCATTTACCTCCCGCGATTTGAGGACCTGTTTTCGCGGAGCTGCAACGGCCGCCATTTTGGTTTTTTTTTCAAAACAATTTTTTTTTCAACTTTCTGTATATCATGAATAAACGCAAGAAAAAAAACCGCACTCAAAAAGCTTTACTCGTTTCCTTTAAAAAAAATAAAATGTAAACACCTGAAAAATGGCACTCCAAGGACAAAGTCTCCGTTAAACGTAAAATTCATGGGTGGGACGTAAACGAAAAAAAAAAATCGATTTTTTAATGAAAATTTGAATTTTTCGGAGGCTTGAGCGACCTCCAAATATTTGTTGACCGCTGGCAGATTTCGTGACAATTTTTTTTTTCTTTTTAAAGAAGTTAATTGGATGGCGAGAAAAAGGAAAAAAAATAGAGCTCAAACTTATGCCACCCTGATATATATATATATATATATATATATATATATATATATATATATATATATATACGAAGTAAAATGCCCAGCACATTTGCACGCGTCCATCGCAATTACTTCGAGGTCGACAGTTGTTGGCTTATGGGAGTATCTATATATGTATATACACATATTTATATACAAACGCATATATATAAATAAACATGGGCATACATGGAAGGCCTTCACCAATGTTTATATACGTGTGTATATGCAGCATACGGTAGACTAGCTATTTAATCCTAGCTACAAATCCGTGGCTAACGCGCCAAAGTGCCACAGACCCAGAGCCAAAGAGGGAGAGAGCAAGAGAGAGAGAGAGAGAGAGAGAGAGAGAGAGAGAGAGAGAGAGAGAGAGAGAGAGAGAGAGCAGGAGGAAACGACGTTTATGGGACGAAGCCGCGAGAAGCAGGTAGAGGAACCTTAACGAGCCGCAGTTCGCCTCGTAATGGGAGTTACGTCTCGCTGATAATTTCCGATAAGTGCTCGGCCGTGTTAACTGGAGCAATGGGGCTAGAGCAGAGCCCAGTCGTGTGGCCCGTAGCGGAGCACACGGCCGTAACAGGCAGCGTACACAGCCCGCTCGTCGTCGTCGTCGTCGTAATCTTCGCGACTACGGTTGTTCGCTAGTTTCATTCTTCTCGTTATTATATCGTGCCGCGGTCCCGACAGTGTGGTATATTTAGTAATAACATCCCCCAAAAACATCCCGCGATAAATTCAAGAATATTTATTTAAAAAAAAGTAATTTCACGATGTCCTAAAGAATCAGGCTTTGAAGTTTGCACGACGCTGAAGTTGGCATCGTTGGAATGCAACGATTCATTATTTTTTATATGGTGTTGGGGTTCGCATCGTTGGAATGCAAAGAAAGTTCTTTTTTTATTATTCTTTTCTCATTTTGTCATTGTAAAAAATCATTTATTGTAAATTCATGTTGTAGATTGCGAAATGAGTATCGTCAAAAATGGTTGAGAGAATTATCAGCAGAGTGGGTGGATAGAATATACCAACAAAAAAATTGAAGTAATTGAGAAATATTAATTTTCGTTACAGTCCAACCATGAAAATTAGTTTGTGTAACTGTGTTTTTTTAAATCATTATCCGAAGGCTTTTCATGAAGTTTGCATAGTCGAAATGTGACTAAAGTTGTTTTCTTTCTTATTATTTTTTCCTCATTTTTATCATTGTACAAAATCATTCATTGTAAATTCATATTGTGGATCGCCAACTAAGTATCTTGAAAAATTGTCGAAAGGATTATTAGTAGACTGTAGACAGAAACTACCAAAAACAATTGAAGGCATTGAGAAATATTAATTTTTATTGCATTGGAACGATGCAAACTGCAATGTTAAATTAAAAAAAAATATATTTCGTATATCTCTATTTTCATAATAATTATCCGCCGCCTTTTATTGCAAATTGACATGGTAAATTTCTACCAAGAATGTGTAGCAACGTTTGAGTGATTACCACCGTCAAAATTGGCCAAAAATAACAAGTAATTGAAAAGAATTAATTTTCGTTGCATTGCAAACTTCAACGTCACGAAATTGGCATCGTTGAAATGCATCGAAAATTAATTTTTATTTCCGTTTTCTCCAAGAAAGTCCAAAGAAAGAAAAATCCAAGGACGATCCAAAATGGCAGAATCTTCCGAAGGCCAAATATCACATAAACATATCGGCTTCAAACTGTGATACTGAAGTTTGCATCGTTGAAATGCAACGAAATTTTGTTTTCTTCCAATTGCAAATTTCCCTTTGGCACATCACAACTCCGGTAAACTTTTTTTTTCAAGTTTCTCATTAGAGAGCTACAACGTTAATTTATCGAAAACCCATTTACGTTAACGATAAAAATGGCGATAAAGGGAACAAAAAAAGAACTTTCGTTGCGTTCCAACGATGCAAACTTCGATAGCATTTCAACCTACCCCTTCCCCTCGTATAAATAGCTTTACAAAAGATGCACAGGACGATCGAATTTCTCTTTAACGAGCATTTTAAAGGGCAACTAACCAGATTTTTGCCATTTTCGTTCTCAAATCCTAAAGGACATTATATTTTGTATCTTTTGGCATTTTCACATGGTGTTGAAGTTTCCATCACAGGAATGCAACGAAAATCTTTTTTTTTATTATTTCATTCCATTATTTTTATTACTATATAAACTCTTTTTTTACACTTTTAAGTTATGGTTCCATAATAAGGATCTTCGAAAATATTTCATTGGTATTTATAGCCTCAATGTGTGAAAAAAAAAAATTAGACAATAGGAAAAAAAAGAATAATTTCCTTACATCACAACGATGCAAACTTCAACACCATATTTTCATCGACAAACTCCAAAACAGTTGCTCGACTCGAAAACCTAATATATCCCCAAGCCTGCATTCGTTACAGTAATTCGCATTAATTAACGTTACTATCATCCAAACACGTTGATATAGCGCTTTGGAGGGCCCAAAATCTCGCAGATCCATTTCGCCATTACTACACATAATTTATATATATATATACACACATGCAACCAGAGGGAACAAAATTTCGCACCATTCGGAAGACGAAGTAGCTGCAGAGAGAAACGAGAGAAATAGGCGGGGGGAGGGGGGGGGGGGTGGAGAAAAACACGATACGTAGGGAATAATATTGCGCCGTTAATGTATACGTCTATATAATATTAAATGTAGGTACAAGAGAGCAAGAGAGATAGTACGTTGTTAGAAGCGACAAGAGTGGCATCGATTATTCCCAATTATAATAACAAAAGCAAATCAGGAGTAACGACCTGAGAGGCGACAATAAAGTTTCCCCTGGTGCTCGTCGTCGGTGCGGCAAATTCTTCGCTCCAGCTGTATACATCAGCCAAGTTTATCTCTCCTCTCCCCTATTGCTGCTTTGCTCTCGTTACTGCATACTCGTCGGATGACACAACGCGATGGTGTGCTTTTACGACTATAAAGCTCCCGACACTGGCCTAATTCTCGGTCTTCCCGAAAACTTTCGAAATAATATTGCGAGGCCGGTGACGGTAGAGCGTGTCACTATATGACAGACTCTTAGACTTTGCAAACTAAACAACGTGAAAAACGGGATGTATAGGCGCATATATATATATATATATATATATATATATATATATATATATATATATATTATATATATATATATATATATATATATATATATATATGTGTGTGTGTATATATTGAAGAGTGCAATGTTGAAATTTGCATGGTTGGGAATACAACGAAAGTTAATTTTTCACCTATTGCTTGCGTTTTTTTTATCCTCATGAGAAATCGACGATCTTAATGTAGAAAAAACATTGTAGATGATAATGAAAATGAAGAAATTAAAATAATTAAACAAATCAAACTGTCATTGAAAGACAACGAGAATGCGTTTTTTACATTTTCATTTTCTCCATATTATTATTCGACAAAATCTCTTCTCGTAGATTAAAATTCTAGATCTCGCAATAAGCGACTCGACGATTTGTCAAAAGATATTCGAGTGATTGAAAAGTAACAATTTCCGTTCGAACGATGCAAGCTTCGATACCATAAAATGTCGTGAAATTGATAATCAAAGCTACCGTGGGAACTCGCGAGCGCTTCGAGGTAAAAAAAAAAGTCGACACTGTCCCTCTGAACTGATAGTCCAGTAAAAAAGACGAAAACCCAGCACTTTTTAGCGTAGAATATGAATTTTCGAGTCAAGGTAGATGGTGGCATACTGAACGTAACCCCAATAAAATGTTGCCCCTCAACTCGCCCTAACCCTAAGAAATAGGGGTTGAAAAACTT
>OY723395.1:34450608-34487551 GCA_963210295.1 Ophion ellenae | reverse complement strand
GTGAGCGATACACAGATGAATATGCACAACGAACCATAAAAAAGTAGAGATTTATATATTTCATGTCATATACGCATGTACTGACATTTAATTAATTTTTTCATTGCTGTATATATTGTGATTAAATCATTAAATTATAGTAAATTATAATAAAATAAAAATGAAAAAATATGTATTTACATACAGTAGTCCGAAAAGTCCGAATGGAACGTGATCGTTTTAACCCTTCGACTGCACACTTCCGCCATGGAGCTGTGACTGCATGTGGGGTCGATCCGACCCCGGACGTTTTTTAGATCGTTGTATTTGGGTAAATATGGATTTTCTTTTTTTAGAAACGTTTTTTTTAGTCAATGATCCTTATTTTATAGCCTAGAATTTATTCTTTAAGAAAAACTTGCACGAGGAAGGTCATATATTTTTCTTTCCTCGAACTATAGAAAAATGTCCTTTATGGTTTTTTAAAGAGGAAGGTTTCGAAAAGCCTTCATTTTCCTATTTAACTTGCTCTGATTTGAAATCGAAGCCTCACTCGGGGGTTTTCGGGCTCGCTGAATCCGAATTTGAAGTCAAAATTCGGAAATTCAAAATGGCGGATCAAAACAAAAAATCACAGTTTTCTCGATTTAGATGAAAATTAGTACTCCGGGATTTTTGAGGTCGCTTATTACGAATATGAACTTTGAATATGAAAATAAAAAATGGCGGACCGAAATTAAAAATTTTACTCGATTTAGATAAAAATTAGTACTCTGGGATTTTCGAGGTCGCTTATTACGAATCTGAACACAACATTTAAAAACTTTTAATGGCGGATCCAATATGGCGGACGAAAGTGCAAAAAACAGCTCATAATCAGTGACCTGCGCAACCTATGAGTACCGAGATTCATCTCAATCAATCTGTATTATTTGTATTTTCATTCGCCATATTTGTTCGCCATTGTGGATTCCTGAATGTTGAGTTCAGATTCGTAACCAGCACCCTCAAAAACCCCAGATTATAAGTTTTCAGGATAAAAAAAGTTTCCTGCCATTTTGGGCACTTTTTGTCGAATTCTCTCTGCTAAATAACGACGGTTATATAACGACAAACGAGCAGAAAATGATATATATAAACAGTAGCCCAAAACGTCCAAAAGAAAAGTGATTGTTTGAATTAAACTTTCTTGTTGAATTTTCAAAAGAAAAAACATAACACTGTTTTTTTTTCGAATTTTCTCGTAGCAGATTTTTTAATTTTTTCTCTTTTGTGTATGTACTTTCCTCTTAGAGTTTTAACAGTAATCGACAGCTTTTTTCACTAGTGAGAGAATTTTTTTTATCATCCGAACTTTAGTGAACGATCCTCTCATACCTTTTTTTAAAACTTTTGACCAAACCCCGAGGCGTTTGCGTTAGTGTTTAGTTGGTCATTTATTTATCGCTCAACAGTGCACTTCTTAACGATAACAAAAGTAAGAAAAACGCGAGGAAAGCACACACGCGCAAGAGAAAAATACAAAAGTCTTGTTTTCTCGAAAGTAAAAAAGATCCAGAGAATACATGGGGGCGATTCGATAGTTGTACGAGGCGTCTGGATGTTACTTTTGAACGTCACTTTTTTAGCCGCCCTGTATGTACATAAATTTGAATAAATTCAAATAAATACAATTGAATAAACATCCAATTCCTAATATACAGGGTGTGCCATTTTAATCTTACACCTGAATTTTCTCGAAAAATATTGCTCGGACGAACTATTGTGTGGAACAAAACTCCTAGGGATTGAAGGGAGACGTTTGAAAAAAATTTATTTGAGGAGCCAAAATTCAAAATGGCGGCGTTACAAAGGCTGACATGTTTTTTTCAAACGGAAACATAACTTTTTTTTATTGCCAAAAAATTTGTCAGATGAAAACTAAAAACTTTTGTTGAAATTTTTTTTTGATAAAGTTCATAGTTTTCAAGTGAGAACATGATTTTCAATTATTTCAGATGTATCCAGGATATATATATATATATATATATATATATATATATATTATCGATTATTCCATATGTACAGCTTTCGCTTTTTACAAAAAACCTATATATATATATTAGGTGTAGTAAAAAGAAATTCATTATTTTTGTATGAAATTGAAGGAAAAAATAATGGTTTTCCGGTAAAAAATGGTAAAAAAATTCTTTTTACTACACCTAATATATCTATGTTACAAATTAGAAGTTTATTCAATTGTATTTATTTGAATATTCCATTATGCAAAATCTCTAAAATAAATATTCCGTGCCTACCAACCACTCAAATTTCTAAGCCCTCCAATTTATTCGCATCATTGCCCAGCTAGGTATTGCCCTATCGGACATCCGACCGCGAAAATGGGTCGAACTTCGACTGCAAATCGAACGAACGACAATCAACTAGTTTCCAAAAATTTTCTCCCACACGTGTTTCACAATTGTCCACATTATCCTTTCTCTCATCGTGTCCGAGATTCAAAAGTCCGCGGATAGACGTCCAAAATTGCTGCAAACCAAAAGTACCATAATTCCCCAACGCGTCAGAGCATCCTTTCCGATTGTGAAAGATTTCGTGCAGCTAATGATGCATAAAGTGCAGTTGAGTCGCAACTGCGATGTGTGTGAGCTCCAGGTGTATCATTATCCTCATATCTCTCTCTCTCTCTCTCTCTCTCTCTCTCTCTCTCTCTCTCTCTCTCTCTCCCATTGTTCTCTTTTTCTCCAGTCTCCAGCTTCCCTCGTCGTTTTCCTTTCTCTCCGACGATTTCCTCTCTCCTCGTTCTCTTGGGTATCCCTCCCTCTCTCGGTCTCCATTCCCTCGAGCTCCCACCAAACTACGAGGGAATGCCAGATTAGATACGTAAGCGACGTTTATGGCGAATGAAATTAGAAAACAGAACAGAAGTGAGGCTTATCAGGCCTGTGGTGGGGTATATGTATATTGTTACCCTCGTTTCCGTCGGAGGGCTCTATACGCTCTTGCACGATATACAGGGTGAGACACATAAAGTGTTACAGAGCAATAGCACTCAAACTATCGATCATATCCAAAAATGTTTCAGACAAAAGTTCCAGCGTTCGAGAACGTCGTCAGAAGCTACGTCAAGGTCAACTCCACTTTTTTAAATGGAATGGTACATTTTTTTCTTCAATTATCTTGTGGAGCACCCCAAGCCGCATAAAAAACATTGGAGGGTCAAAGTCGTTCAAGGTCGTTCAAGGTCGTTCAAGGTCATTCAAGGTCATTCAAGGTCAATGGTAAACAAAGTTATCATTTGTGGAAATGGCATGCGAAAAACCAAATGCAGATGATTTTTATCTTGAAAACCGTGAGACTTTTACCAAACTGAAATTCCAACATATAGCAGGACATGATCTGACCTATTGCCAGTTGCAGGATCATCCATTCATAACAGGACACACACACACACACCGTAGCTCGCGCGATTTTGGGTCTCAAATTCCAGAACTTGAGTCCTTTTGCTTGCCACACGATTGTGGTAGAATCTCGCGCACGATTGCGTCTCTCACATCGGTACACGTACTCACTTGTGCACTATGTATAGTGCTTTGCACCACTCACGGATTCCTATAGTAACTGGGAGATCTCTCGGACCATTTCCGGCGAACGAGCCCGGTATTTCCCAGTTTAGCTCGTTTCCTCCTCCACCTCTCTCTCTCTCTCTCTCGCTCTATCTCTCTAGCTCTATCTCTCTTTCTTTGGCTTACACACTCTTTATCCATCTCTCTGTCCCTTTTTCTCTCGCTCCGGATCTCCATCTATGACTCTTCGTCCATCTCTTTCTCGCCGAGCGCCAAAGTCTCCCACCACCTTAAGCGTCAATTTCCTCGTTGAAGCGGGCGTCATCGTACGTGCGCGGTTGAAATGCGAACGCGATGAGGCTCGTATCACCGCGGACATGTAGGCGACACGATAATATCGAGGATATCTTTGGCTGGGATCGAACAGGTTGTAGGGTTAAGGGAGACTTTGTCCTTGAAATCGGCGGGAGATGTTAGCGGCTCAACATGAGCAGCTAGAAGAAGAGGAGGGATGCTTCTATGGACCAGGCATTGCCGATTAGCGGTAATTATAAACTCATTTGTGTAAACACATTACAATACTTTAAACGCGTTTTTCTCGAAAACACGTTTTTAAAAATGGCTGACATTCTCCTGACCGCTGTAATCAACATATCGACCTGAAATTTGGAGAGCGTGCTCAGAAAATATGTCTTCACGGAATGACGGATCGTTTTTTCGATAGATACATTTTTGCATTTATGCATACATTTATGCATGCATACATTTATGCATACATTTATGCATACATTTATGCATACATTTATGCATACATTTATGCATACATTTATGCATACATTTATGCATACATCTATGCATACATTTATGCATATATTTATGCATACATTTATGCATACATTTATGCATACATTTATGCATACATTTTTGCTTTTTATGCGAAAAAACGCGAAAATTCGATTTTTTTTTAATTGCCGCCATTTTCCGAAATGTGTACTAAACGAAAAACCCATTCGTCATTCCATGACCAAAGGGTCACAGATTGATAATATGCTTTGTATTTGTGTTTTAGATCAACAAAGAGGGGGCAGTGATGTCAGCCGTTTACCTCCCGCGATTTGAGGACCTGTTTTCGCGAAGCTGCAATGGCCGCCATTTTGGTTTTTTTTTTCAAAAAAAAAAAATTTTTACGTTCTGTATATCATGAATAAAAGCAAGAAAAAAACCGCACTCAAAAAGCTTTACTCGTTTCCTTTAAAAAAAATAAAATGTAAACACCTGAAATATGGCACTCCAAGGACAAAGTCTCCGTTAAGCTCCTTGAGGAGGGGACCATTCTGGTAAGGAGGGAGCCGAAATTTTGGGACACCCGATGAGGAACGACTTTCGTAAGGAGAAATTACGCGACGGAAGATGATGTTGAAGTTTGCAACGTTGGAACGCAGTGAAAGGTTTTGCAGACCGATTTTTTTGGCACGTTTAGACTCAAAAAATGACTCAGAGGATTTTCAGGATCGTTATTAGAGATGGTCAGCGTAAATGCGGGAGCAAAGATTTTGGATGATGAACATGAGGAAATGAAAATAATTAAAACCCAATTTTTGTAGTTTCCGTAATACGAATCCCCTGCGGTTTCGGTTCTCGGATTTTCGGCGGACTTTTACTCGTAAAAATGACTGAGTCATCATCATGAATCCAAAGACATTCTCGAGCTTTACCAAAATCCTCTCTAGAAATCGTTTCGATGCACTAAATCAGATGTTACTGTCTGAGTTATGGTTAAACTAGGAATATTTTTAATGTAAACAAAATTAACAAGCTTTTATTCAATATACTAAAAAGTAGAAAATAATTTCTTTCGTCGAGTCGCTTATATGTGATTATAAATAAATAATTAATTGAACGATAAATTCATAATTTAAAAAATCTATTCAGTTTCATTAACCGTATTTAATTTGGCGCAATATTAATTAGAGAAATTATTATCACACGTTTATGCTCAGTTTCCGGATTTTTAATTTGGAAATCTAAGGTTGTTTTACAGTAAATTAAATACAGTTGATACGTTATGGGATTTATGTAAATTAAAGATTATATGTCTAAATTTTCAGCGCCCCAAGCTTTTATTTAGTCACATATAGGCGACTTGGTACAAAAAATTATTTTCTACTTTTTAATACTATGAATAAAAGCTTGTTTGAAAAAAATGTATTTTACATAGAAATTGTTTTCTTCTTTTTAGTCTTTAATTGATTTAGCAGCTTTAAGTAGTCGGGAAGTGGGTGAAATATCGATTTTCCGTTTTGCATCTCACAGAAAGTCTTTTTGAAATATTTTTTTCCAGTTGAATCATGCATTGTCACCTCTTAGATGTATGTTTGCAAAATTTCAGAGCTCTAATTGGTCGCGTAGTGGGTGAAATATTGATTTACCTTTTGCATCTCACAAGTAAGTAATCTCGCACCAAGTCAAGTTAAGGGGTTACGTGGGTATAACAATTTTTTAACATCAATTTTTATTTATTTTATATCCAATAGTACAATATTTTTAGAATATTCTCCCAAAGTTTTAAGTCAATCGGAGTAAAAGTCTAGGGAAGAGAGCCTTTGGGAATTCTCCCCGTTGGGAAAGACCGGCCGGGAGCGACGCAGGTATATCGAATTTTTCTCAAAACACTATTTTTGAAGTCGGTGGACACGATTTCTCAAAAACTAATGCACCGATCTTATTGAAATTATGCACACTTCTTCAAAATAGCATTGACTAGTGATTGAACGAAAGTTTTTTATTTTCAATTACAACTAATTTTACAAGGCTATATGTAGTGTAAATTGTACCAAAAATTGAACTATTTTGCATACAACTCTGCCAATAATTCAAATTTCAATTTTTTAAAAATCCTTCGTTTAATCGGGAGCTATACTTATCTACTAACAGAAAAAAATTGGTTTTCTAAATTTCGGATAAAGTTATCATGAGTAATCCTGTCATCACGAGGACACTTTTTTAAGGGTCTTCGGAAACCACTTCCCACCGGCTGAATTTCCCAAACTTTTGGGTGACATTTTTTTTAATATTGTTTAAATGTTGCTCTTTTATGTGCTCAACATTTTGAATGAAATAATTTACCGTGGACTTTTCTCTCAGTGAATGTGCTGGAACTTTAGTTCAGCAAAAGTCCCACGGTTTTCGAGATTTTGAGTTTGATGTTATTTTTAAAGCATCTGTTTTTGGTTTTTCGCGTGCCATTTCTACAAGTTATATGAATCGACAATAACTAAGCAACTGTTTAAAGTAATTGGCACAATTGGCGTAGTAATTTTTTTTACACCGCAGGCTATCAATGTCAGGTAATCGAATTGGTTTGTATGAAAATTGCGCGTAAGATCTTTCTTCATAAAGTTTGCTTAAGGGGTTGGGCCACAATAACGGCTATAAAATCATGTGCGAAGTTAACAATTTTTTTTCAAATAAAAAAGTGATTCTCTCATAAAATTAATTATCCAACTATTTAGTATGAATATCAAGGTGTTATGATTTTTTTCCGATGTACAAAATGGCCGACTAGTCGAAACTTCTTGAAACAGCTTTATTCCAATTGGGGTGACAAATAACTTCAACAATTTTCACTCGACTTACTTCAAATTCAAAAGTTAGGTTCCTAATTGCACTTCGCAGAGAAGTACGTACGGAATTTCTGATTAATCGAAAACTTTTCATTTTATGAGCAGTTTATGACCAGTCATAACCAAATTTTTCACTGAAAACTCATTTCTCAAGGGGAGATATACAACTAGATGGTCGAGGTCGAGGATTTAGAAGCTACTTCAAATCGGTACCCAAAATTCCTCGAAAACCAATGAACCGATTGCCTTGAGGATTTGTGTGGTTATTCTACACACCATTATCTAGTACTTGTCATAGGATTTTTTTTCCGTTACTTAGTTTTTGTTTTATAGGCAAAATAATAACTTTTGGCCCAAAAATCACTATTTATGTTCAAACGTCCGCCATTTTGTCATAAATCGATATTTTCGAAATCGGCTATGACAAGTACTAGATTATAGTATCTAATTGAATAATCTTTTTGGTTTCTTTTCCAGAAGATTTTTGAAGAAACGCAAGTGGGTACCGCATACGCAGATTTTTTTACGACGCTTCAAGGATCATACAATATCCTTGTATATTTTTGATATTTTTAAATAAAGAAAATTAAACATATTTTTGAATGTATATACTTTTAGATAATTAAAACCCCAATCCGAAATTTCAAATAGTTTTCCTTGAAAAAATTCACAAAAATGACCTTTTTCCGGCTCCTAGGTGTATATCTCCCTTTAAGTTCAAGTACCAACAACTTTTGAATAAAACAATATTGTTTCAAGTCCGTACGTACTTTTCTAGGTATTCTAATGTAGATTGACGAGAATTTTTGTTTTTTGTTCTAGGTAAATGTCACGCCGCAGAGCGCCTAAAAAAAGAAGATGACAAAAGAAAATATTAGTAGTCGGCCATTTTGTACATCGAAAAAAAAATATATTTTTTCTAACAGCTTGATATTGACACTAAATAAATGTGTAAATAGTTTTATGAGTAAATCAATTTTATTAAATTCGCACATGATTTTATACCCGTTACTGTGGCCGAACCCCCTAACATTCAAGGTTAAAAAGAAGACTTTTCCAGATAACACAAATAACCACGATCATTTTTTTTAACCGTGTAAAAAAAGTTATCATTTGTAGAAATGTCATGCTCAAAACCAAAAGCAGATGATTTTTATCCAGCCGTATACTCAACCCATTCGCACAAGTCCCGAAAAATTACTCATAAACGCTTTTTTTTTCACCGCAGTCTATTTAAGTGCATCGGCGGGATGCGGAGGAAAAAAAATAGCTTTTAGGGATGAAGTATATCGAGTCTCCGCGGGTTTCTCGGACAAAAACACGATGCCGGTATACGTTTTCCCGTGGCACGGAAGTAAGTAACGGGAGTGCCGCGCGCGGTATCGCAAATCGACAGCGAGAGGAAAAAAAGAAGAAAGCGAAAGGCCGAGGGATATAGGGAAGGAATGGAAGGGCTGGGGTTTGAGGAAAAAAGGAACAAGGGCCGTAAGAAACCACGAGCAACGTCAGGAGAGGATATAAGTTCGCACGATTCGGTAGCCATGGATTTCCTGACCTCGGTGCACCTCTCTGGCTGGTTGAACGATGCGACTCTCTCTCGCTATCTCTCTCCATCTTAATCTCCGTATCTCCTCTCTCCCTCGCTCTCTCGAGTCCCGGGCCATTCCTAAGGGGCGGTTACGACGTCCGACTCGTTCTTCCCTTTATGTACGTGTACATACATCCCTTATTTCCCCGCAGCCTCGTGCACTGGGTTAGGACGCTCGATCCAATAAATATTGCGCCCTCCACTCTATCTGGTCTGTTCGTTCCTCCTGGCTCTCGCTCCTCCCTTTCTACTCGTTCTTACCCCCAGTATGTACAGTCTAGCGTCTTGTCCTACGTGAATTTGGAACGAGACCAGATCCTTCTCTCTCTCTCTCTCTCTCTCTCTCTCTCTCTCTCTTTCTCTCTCTCTCTCTCTCTCTCTCTCTCTCTCTCTCTCTCTCTCTCTCTCTCCTCTCCCTTTGGTCGGAAAAGCCATCTTTCCAAAACTCCCTGGACCGTCGCCGTCCTCGCTTCGTTTCGTTCGACAATGCCGTAGTGTAATCCACTCCACCCCCCCCCCCCTTCTCTGCGATCCACCCTCAAAAACCGCGGGAACATCGATTTACGTGAACGCAAACTTGATATGTGGATTTTCGGGTTGTCTCAAGTGCGACCCGCAATTCACTCAACGCGACATCGGGGAGCGTCACGCTTCCTCGGAAAATTCACCACACACGCGCGAACTAAATGAGAATTTTTTTGTGTTGTTTCAAATTAATAATAAAAAGTATAAAAATATTTTTTTTTGATAAAAAGGGAATACATCGTGTTTAATTAATATAAAAGAAAAGTATTGTTACATTTGTTGAATTGATGAGGAATCTATCAATACATTCTTTCAATCGATAAAAAAGTATATACCTACGTTGTTCAAAGGAAACTATAAATGATTTTTTTTTTTTCAAATAATATAAAACAGTATTGATTCATTTCTTTAATTGATGAGAAAGGTAGAAATGAATGTTTTCAATTAATATAAAAAAGTATAAATATACATTTTTTAATTGATAAGTCTATAAGTGAATTTATTCTTTCAAGGAAAGTATAAATTTTTTTTTTATAATAAAAAAGGTATCGATATCTTTTATTACTTGACGAGAAGTCGATGAATCATTTTTTTTCATTGATAAAAAACAGTGTGGACACATTTCTGTAATTTATGAGAAAAGTGTAAATGAATTTTTTTAATTAATACAAAACAGTATAAATATATATTTTTTAATTGATAAATCTATAAGTAAATTTATTCAATTAATTAAAAAGTAAAAAAATATTTTTCTTATTGTTATAAAAAGATATTAAGATATGCTATTATAAATACATTTTTTTTTTAATTGACATAAATGCAGTATAAATCTATTTTTTTAAGGAATCTATAAATATTTTTTTTCAAATAATAAAAACGTATAAATATATTATATTAATTAATAAGAAGTCTATAAATAATTTTCTATAAATCAATGAATCAAAAACAGTATTGATACATATGTTTCAGTGATGAGAAATCCATAAATGAATTTTTTCAATTAAAAAAAAAAAGTATAAATATATTTTTTTAATTGACAAGACATTTCTGTATATATTTTCCCCCAATTGAATATTCAATTCAAGTACTTACCGCAACACGTTAAATTACGAAACAGCACGAGCGTCACTCGATGATTCACTCGTCAATCGAGAAGATTCCATCGTGGCGAGAGTGCACTCGCTTTCGCGCCCTTCGATAACTGGCCGCGCTCTAACGAGGTAACATTGCCGAATTGGTCATTCGCAAGACGTTAGAAAACGAAACGTGTCGACGCGACTGTGCGCCGGTCATTAGCAGATTTCACCGTAATGGACTCATCAACGACGGGGATTATTGTGCCTCATCGAACAAGCCCCGTTCCACGGACGATAATAGGAGGCACGTTATTTTTCTTTTTTTTTTCACAACCTGGGGCACTTCGTTCTACTGAAAAATTGACGTTTTGTTTCTTTGCCACGCGTTAAAAGTCGCTTAACGAATAATTTGATGACGCGATCTCGGCCAGTGACGTAATTCGTTTGTGTTCGTTTCACGTGGCAGGTAAAAAAAAAGAAAATTTCATTATGCTGTAGCAACAGACACAGATTCGTGTGTATGTGTGTGGGTATGTTATTCGAGCCTGGCCTAGCTCATTATGAGATTCGCTCACTCAAGAGAGAATCCTTGAGCCTCAGTGTAGCGAAGTATTTGTGGCACGAGGACGGTATTTATCGACGACTATGCTGATTCGCGTCAGTTTCCGACATTTATGTATATATATATATATATATATATACACACACACACACACACACATATATATATATATATATATATATATATATATATATATATATATATATATATATATATATATATATATATATATATATATATATATATATATATATATATATATATATATATATATATATATATATATATATACGCACACACACACACAGGATGACAATTATAAGGTGACCATGTGATTTTTAAGGATCTGGCGCGGAGTTTTTGCGACCAAGAAAAACATTATTTTCAATGATTTTCCAAGCCATCTTCGAAAAAAATATAGTGCATTTCAGTGATGAGTATTTTTTGCAAGAGCATTCTGAAAAAAAAACAATATTCCATTTTGCATACATCATAATGAAGTTAATTTTATTCCGAATACGAAACACCAATGAAAATCTTTTTACGCTTATGCCGCCAACGGGAAAAATTATTATCATTTCAAATAATAGCATTTCAAAGTGGATAAATGGAATTTAATTCCAGTGAAAAAAGTCTCTCCATAGTGTTTTCTATTCGGAATTTAATTACCATTATTCTGCTGTGGTGAAAATGGAATATTGATTTTTTTTCAGGTATGCTCGATTTTTTTGCACATACTACTCATCTAAAAAATACGCTGTATATATTTTTAAAGGGACTTGAAAATAATATTTTTCGCGGTCGCAAAATCTCCGTACCAGGTCCTTAAAAAACATGTGGCCACCGTATAACTGCCACTCTGTGTAATTGCACATTCTCAATATAAATAATAAATATAATTCTATACACACACACACGTGTATAACTTGTATTGGTATTATGCAGCAAAGACGAAAACGTAGTGTGACGTGATCGCAGACGAATGACACACTCACCACACTCGTTTTTATCGTCATCCTGTTCCAGCGTTCCCGCCGTGCGGTGAAGTAAAAACAAGAAAAAAAGAATAAAGCATCGTGACAAACTGCAAACTATACGTCGATGTCTCGCTCGCATTCTGAATCCGCGCGCACTCGCGTGCGCGCGCAGATATACGGGTGTTTTTATTGAATAGCATGATTGTGTAATTCTATTGGGGTAGAATATCCATAAGTCGAATATCCATAAGTACGAATATCCATAAGTGAATATCCTTAAGTCGAATATCGATAAGTCGAATATCCATAAGTACGAATATCCATGAGTGAGTATAGAGTAGAAATGAGTGCCAGAAATCTCGGGAGGCAGAGAAAAAGTGAGTATAGAGGGAACCCAAACAAACCCAAACAAACTCACTTACCTCTACCTCCCGCCAGTTCTGGCATTCATTTCTACTCTATACTCACTTATGGATATTCGATTTATGGATATTCGTACTTATGGATATTCGACTTATGGATATTCGACTTATGGATATTCGACTTATAGATATTCGACTTATGGATATTCGTACTATAGAGTATAGCGGGAACCCAACCGAACTCACTTATCTCTACCTCCCGCCATTTCTGGCATTCATTTCTACTCTATACTCACTTATGGATATTCGACGTATGGATATTCGTATTTATGGATATTCGACTTATGGATGTTCGACTTATGGATATTCGACTTATGGATATTCGTAATTATGGATATTAATAGTTATGGATATTCGTACTTATGGATATTCAACTTATGGATATTCGACTTATAGATATTCGACTTATGGATATTCGACTTATGGATATTCGTACTATAGAGTATAGAGGAAACCCAGCAAACCCAAACAAACTCACTTATCTCTACCTCCCGCCGTTTCTGGCATTAATTTCTACTCTATACTCACTTATGGATATTCGACTTATGGATATTCGTAATTGTGGATATTCAACTTATAGATATTCGACTTATGGATATTCGACTAATGGATATTCGACTTATAGATATTCGACTTATGGATATTCGACTTATGGATATTCGTAATTGTGGATATTCAACTTATAGATATTCGACTTATGGATATTCGACTTATGGATATTCGACTTATAGATATTCGACTTATGGATATTCGACTTATGGATATTCGACTTATGGATATTCGACTTATGGATATTCGACTTATAGATATTCGACTTATGGATATTCGTACTTATGGATATTCGTACTATAGAGTATAGCGGGAACCCAACCGAACTCACTTATCTCTACCTCCCGCCATTTCTGGCATTCATTTCTACTCTATACTCACTTATGGATATTCGACGTATGGATATTCGTATTTATGGATATTCGACTTATGGATGTTTGACTTATGGATATTCGACTTATGGATATTCGTAATTAGGGATATTAATACTTATGGATATTCGTACTTATGGATATTCAACTTATGGATATTCGACTTATAGATATTCGACTTATGGATATTCGTACTAGAGTATAGAGGGAACCCAAACAAACCCAAACAAACTCACTTATCTCTACCTCCCGCCGTTTCTGGCATTAATTTCTACTCTATACTCACTTATGGATATTCGTACTTATGGATATTCGACTTATGGATATTTGTAATTGTGGATATTAATACTTATGGATATTCGTACTTATGGATATTCGACTTATAGATATTTGACTTATGGATATTCGACTTATAGATATTTGACTTATGGATATTCGACTTATGGATATTCGAATTATGGATATTCACTTATGGATATTCGACCACAGTGGTGTACCTCAGTATGTAGCGCTGAATAATAATTTTTCATGTTTGTCGGAAAATGTGCAAAGTGAAATTCAGACTTTAGGCTATGGAACTATGCAAATGTATTTGGGAAATTTTAAGCTTAGGCAGAGACTCTTGAGTAGCCGTAGAAAGGAGAATCTAAAAAGAGGATTCTGTAGTCGACCAATGGACAAAAATTGTCCTAGGGATCCAATGGGATTCTATACTTGTCCCTACTTACTGATAGGGATCCGATGGGTCATCGCATTGGATCCCTATACTGAAATGTTACGTACATTAGATTCTCACCGGGATTCCCCATTGGAATCCAATGTGCCAATCCAATTCGAATCCTAAAGGATTCTCACATTGTTGAACAGAATCCGATACGATTCTCGATGGATCCGGTTGCATTCTGGACGTTGAATTTTTTAAACGCAATACATATTAGGATGTTGAATAAGTACTTGCTGTTTGTTCGTAAAATTTGATGCTTTATTTTAAAAAATCATTGCTAATGCTTTAAAACGTTTCGAAACTGTTGTGTGATCAACTTCTAATAATTCTGCAAGTCCAGCTAGCGTCTGACACGAGTCTACATGAAGTAATGGCTCCAATTCAACACATCAAAATCATTATTTTGTTCTTAACCAATCACTGCATGTTGTTTCCGACAGAGCATGAGCGCCTCACGTCACAACAAGAATTCTGTGTGCTTCAGCTGCAGACTATTTTAAAATAAACTAGTGCAGTAAAATGTTCCGCAAGTACACTTTTTTTGGCATGAAATTCGACATGTTTAACACTGAAGAAAACGTTGTTTGCACTTGGGCGAAATGGCCCAAATTTTCAGCGTTCACACCGATATAGCCCCTTAAGGTCGAACGAGCGGGTGCTCTTGATTTCTATGGATTTTGTTCAAATTTTAACCAGACACTGTTCATATAATTATGCATGTTTGAGTGAAAGTTCAGAACTGTCGACTATTTAGATTGGGAGATAATGGGTCTCAAAATTGCAACTTTTAACACTGCAGGGTCTGCATTGAAATTTAGACAGAATAATTTTCCGTAAAAGAAATTTGTCTCCTACAATAAGCAGACATATGGCAACACCGCATCCTTTCACGTATCCAATGACGTAAGTTTGCGCGGCATATTTAAAATAATACTGCAACACAAATTTTTATTTGAAAGAAATTTTGAATCGAACAAAGTTTTTAATTAGTTACGAATTAACCAACACTTTTATTTGTTAATGAAGATAACATAAACAATATAAAATATTAATAATCAATTAACAATCAATATAATTAATAAAATAATAATATTAAAAATGTTTAACTTTAGGAACACGATGAATTTTTTTTCTCGAAATATTGAACAATACTGTTCTGTGGTGTTGCCATGTGTTTTCTTATTATGGGGGACAAATATTTTTTACGGAGAATTATTCTATCTTTACTGAACGTTTTTAGCAAAACTGAATAGTAAAGGCAATCCAAACTTTTTTCACTCTTTCCCTAACTGATTTGCTATCTAAACAAAATTTTTCTCTTCAAAATTTATAAACACAATAGAATAGTACGACGAATTATGTGACCTGACTTTTGGTCAATGCAGACCCTGCAGTGTTAAAAGTTGCGATTTCAAAACCCATTACCGCCCAATCTAAATAGTCGACTGTTCTGAAATTTCGCTCAAGTATGCATAATAATATGAACAATGTCCGCTTAAAAATTAAACAACATCTATAGAAATCAAGAGCGCGCGCTCGGTCTACCTTAAATCTCTATAGGGATGTGGTAGGATCTGGGGACTCCCCAGGAAATTTCTGCACGAAGATAAATATGATGCGATGGGACAAGGTCTTGGAGGATTGGGTGTCATCGTACAGGAAGCACAAGAGCACCCACGAACGATTAGATATCCACGTATCTGAATATGTCTTTCTGCATAGGGAAAATATACTTCGAACCCGTTATATCAATGTAACGTTGGTTATCAACACATCCGGGCGTTTCAAGGATGGTCCTCTCATTGCCTTTTGCAACAATATGTCAAATGCGGAAACAGGACGGTTGTTTAAATGAATTTAATATAAATATCGTTGCATTTAGCTGAAGGTGATTTTTAAGATATTAGGATTGACGTAATGTTCATTACGATGCATTATATATATATATATATATATATATATATATATATATATATATATATATATATATATATATATATATATATATATATATATATATATATATATATATATATATATATATATATATGCATGAGAATTGCCTCTTCTCTTCTCTCGCGATTATTATTAACGGCTCGAGGACGTTGGTGTAAAATGCCTTAATCCCGTATAATCCTATCGCACCGGTCCAGACGGCTGTGCGAGGAGCTCGACCATCCTCGCCTCCTACTCCCCCCCCCCATGCGAGGCAACCATCTTCCTCCTCAACCCTGTCAACTTCCACCAAGCCCCCGTTCCATCGACGCCGTACTTTTTCTCTCGCAATCGCGCTAACCCTTGACAGCTCGAAAATCCTGCAGCGCAGATAGCTCCGGCTCGGCGGGGCTGCGTGTACTCGCTAACTCGCGACGATGCTCACGCCTATTCTTCCCACTGTAGAGCTCACGTTTTACTTTGACTTTGCTTTGCAGCGCGCGGGTGTGGAGTCTTATGCAACAATCGAGATTTCTTGGCGTCTTTTGCACCTGTTGGGGGCGAATGGTACCATTTTTAGCAATTAATGATTTTGGCCAATTTATGATTTTGGCCAATTTATGATTTTGGCCAATTTGTGATTTTGGCCAATTTATGATTTTGGCCAATTTATGATTTTGGCCAATTTATCATTTTGGTCAATTTATGATTTTGGCCAATTTATGATTTTGGCCAATTTATGATTTTGGCCAATTTATGATTTCTGGCAATTTGTGATTTTTGCCAATTTATGATTTTTGCCAATTTATGATTTTTGCCAATTTATGATTTTTGCCAATTTATGATTTTTGCCAATTTATGATTTTTGCCAATTTATGATTTTTGCCAACTTATGATTTTTGTCAAGTTATGATTGTTGCCAATTTATGATTTTCGCTAATTTATGATTTTTGCCAATTTATGATTTTTGCCAATTTATGATTTTTGCCAATTGATGATTTTTGCCAGTTTATGATTTTTGCTAATTTACGATTTTTACCAATTTATCATTTTTTCCAATTAACCATGTTTACCAATTTACCAATTTGCCATTTTTACCAATTTACCATTTGTGGCAATTTAATATTTTTACTAATTTACCATTTTTCACAATTCACCATTTTGACCAATTCACCATTTTTACCAAAAGATGAAAAATAATTTGGGGAAAAAAGGTTCCAATCGGAGGGAGGCCTGCCTCTTGTTGTAACAGCGAAACATGCCCTTCCTTTCTCGAGGATTCTCCGTCCTTTTATCCTCCAAAGGCGTCGGCTTTATTATGCCCTGATATTGCTCGATGGATCGCATTCCTTGAGTCCACGCACCGGTCCGGGGACCCTTCGGTCCTCCGAATTTCGACACAACTGAACAAAGTGTGGGGATAGTCGTCCAGAAATTTGTTGGGGAGTCCCTGATCCACCCACATCCCTGTAGAAAACTAATAGGGACGCCCCACGAGGGAGTCCACGCGGAATCCAAGTGGATTCTGCAATATTTTCCGATTGACGTCGTATGAGAATTTTGTTATTTGAAATTCTCAAACGGACTTTGTTGGATCTCCCAAAAAAAAAAAATAGCGGAGTCCGTATTACGCACAGAAGGAGTCCTCATTACAAATGATGATAGCAGACGATAACTAAAGTGGATTTTCAGTGATGTGATTGAAATCAACTTTCAACGTATACTTTTTTCGTCGATTTATACTTTTTTAAGGGGTCTGCTCACTTCAGACACTAAAAAAGGCTATTTTCATGAATTTTTTTGATAGGTTCATATTATAGGTATTCATATAAAAGTTGCTACACTTGATAAATATACTTTCGAAATACATTTAAAAAAATTATTTATTCAAGTCACTATTTATAGACGAAAATGGTAGTTAAAAAAATGTCCTAAAAAGGGGTTGGTTTGCGCTGTTGATGAAACCTCGGAGATGAATCATCGGAAACAAAAAAATCAAATGATTTTAGATTCAGTATGTTAATAGCTATAGTGCGTATCATACGATTTTTGGTATATGTAAAAATAACAAAATGGCGGACATTTTTCGAAAAAAAACGTGTTTTTTTTCACCGTTTTTGGCAAAAAAAATAGTAAATAACAATATTCAAAAAAATCCTTGGTCTGCGCTATAGCTATATTTGTAAAGAATATGTGGTTCAAATTTTATAAGGGTCGGTTCAGATGAGGTTGAAGTTTGCATCGTTGGAATGCGATAAAAATTAATATTTCCGAATTCCTTTCATTTCTGTCGGCAGATTTTGCCAACAAAAACCCTCAACCATTTTTCAAGATATTTATTTAGCGATCCAAAATATAAAGCTATCAAAAAAGATCTTCTATAGAAATAACAATAAGGAAAATAAAATGTTAAAAAGAGCTATCGTTGCGTTTCAACGATGCAAACTTCAACATCATCGGTTCAGTAGGTTCGAAGATTTTATCAACAAGCCGTCGAAAAATGTTGTTTCGAGAGAAACGCGTTTGAAATTCGTTATATAAATACATAAAAAGAATTTTTTATGTACTTCGAAGGTTTACACATCTTGAAGATCCGCTCGTTTTGTATATCTGTATATTTCATTAAGGGGTTACGCGCACTTGCGATTTTGAAAAAATCGATTTTTTTTATTGCATTTTTTTGAAGTATAAGTATCTGAGAATATGTCCTGAAAATTTCAAGTCGATCCGAACAAAATTGACTGAGATATGAGCGTTGGAAGATCCGCGTTGGAAGAGCGTTGAAAGAGAAACTTTAAACGCGTTTTTCTCAAAATGGCATTTCTGAAGTCGGTGACCAAGATTACTTGAACACTAATGAACCGATCTTCTTGAAATTTTGCAGGCTTATTTAATACATAAAAATGTAGTCTTTAATCGTTCGATTTTTTTTTTCGAAAAAAAAATGGCCGTTTTATAGCCAAAAAACGGCCGTTTTTTTTTGCGTTAAAATCGAAACATTAACTTTGACTGTCCGCCATTTTGTGAAAAATGAATATTTTTTAAAATCCTTCGATTAAAGACTAGTTTATACTTATATTTGACTAAATCCAACCGCATTTTTTTTTTCAGATGATCCACTTCGCCGCAATGTTGGTCACCGCAAACCGTGTATATAAAAACATTATTTCATTGACGGCCATTTGCCACTAAACAATGTAATATTTTTCAATAAAAAAATTACTGAAAGTTCTTCAAGATGTGTTCTTTAAGATGGTATATTGATCGTTTAAAAAAGTTTTGTAGTTTTTTTTTTAATTCATGAAAAAGGCCTTTTTTTGCGTTACAAGTGGGGGTAACGCCTTAAGAAAATTCAACGTACAGAATGTGATGGGATCCATGAAAAATCGTATCTCGTTCGGTTAGATAATGTGGATATCATTCAGGATTCAAATTGGATTTGTATATTGGATTTCAATGGAAAATCCCCATTAGAATCCCATAGACCAGCGTGACGTTTCTGTTCACTAAATCCTAAAATGCGATGACCCATTGGATCCTTATCAGGAAGTAGGGCCAAGTATGTGAATCCAATTGGATGCCTACTAAAATTTCTGCTCATATGTGTGTGTGTGTGTGTGTGTGTGTGTGTGTGTGTGTGTGTGTAGTGAAGTGTGTCCATTCGGCTACTGGTATATTTCTCGTCTTTCGCGGACCCTCCGGACTATAAATCTCGATAGATAAATAAATACGCACACACACACACACACACACACACACACACACACACACACACACACACACACACACACACACACACACACACACATATATATATATATATATATATATATATATGCGTACTTCTGGAGACAGAGGGATGGAGAAGGGGAGAGAGAAAGAAAGCCAAGAGAGTACTTTACGTCGGTTGGACGACGCAGTGCAAGAGGGGCTGCCGAATGTCTATGACGTGAACATGGATGAATATTCCCACGGAGTTGAGTGCACCCGAGAAGGGCAAAGAGAGAGAGAGAGAGAATGTCGTAAAATGTAGGAGCGAGGATATTTCGTCGTTTCGTAGTTCACGAGGATAGGGGCACAGTATTTCTCTGTTCTCTAGAATCAAGACGGCACACAAAAAGAAAAAAAAAAAATATATATATATATGTATATATATATATATATGTGTGTGTATATATATATATATATATATATATATATATATATATACACGCGTGTATACATACATATAAACGCACACGATGACAGGACACTTTGAACCCGTTATATCTATGAGATGTTGACTATCAGCATATCTGGCTATTTTAAGGACGGTGCATAAAGTGATCGCCGTACAAATATGCTTGCATGTATCTAAAGGGGATTGTGACGTTTACATTATGTTGAGTATACAGGCACGTCCTCGGGGTCCAATGTCTCAAAAATTACATTTCCCCCTCATGATTCTGCATACGTGACAAATGACGAAAATAACAATTTATCCAATTAAAATTAACATGTGAGCAGTTTGATGCAACTTTAACATAACAGGCAAAATATCCCGAGATACTTTGACGATAAGTTGCTTTCATAAGATGCATTTACTTGTGTGCGAACGTACTGTTGAAGTATATATATATATATATATATATATATATATATATATATATATATATATATATATATATATATATATATATATATATATAACGAAATTTAATGTGAAATCCCTCGTGCGTGTGTATGCACATGGTGCAAGAAAAGGAAGAGAGAGGAAAACCTCCGGTTCCTCCACCATCTGAAGCCCACTCTTCGCTCTTGCTCCAAAATACACAAGCCCTTCGTACGTTCCCTTCTCCGTATGCCTCGGTGTATGCAACACCACTTCATCGTCCTCCTCAACTTCACTCGAGGACTTTACTTTTCTCCGGTACGAAATGGTGCCCAAGAGATAGATAGCGAGAGAGAGGGGGGGGGGGGGGGGGGGGGTTGGGAGAAGGGCGGAAAAGGGCTCGACGTTAATAGCCTCTAATCGATCCCTCGACTTTCCCCGTGTTGTAATACGTGCAGTTAAATCCACAAGGGCCGCTATAGGGTTAGCCCTATAATTGTGTATCACGACGTCGGATAATGCGCTAGGATAACGTCGGGAAAATAGTTCCCTCCCTTTCGAAATTCAACGCAAAGGGTGCTCGATGAAAAAACATCCTTAAAAAATCTCTTGAAAATTCTTTCGCGATTAATTAAGCTTGATCTCAAGCCCGCATTGAAATTCCAGTTCAAATTCGGGTACCCACGAGTCGCGGATGTTTTGAACTCGAGAGGAGATGCACGGGCAATAATTAGTCCAGTAAAAGCGACGAAAACCCAGCACTTTTTAGCGTAGAATATGCATTTTTTACTGAAGGTAGATGGTTGCATACTGAAAGTAACCACAATCAAAGTTTGCACGGTAACTCGCCCCAACCCTAAGAAATAGGGGTTGAAAACTTAAAAATCGCCGTATCTCGATAATTAATAGCCCGATCAAAAAATGTTTCGAACAAAAGTTGTTTGAAATAATAAAATTCGTATAACGTTGTCTGACGTCCAATCCTCTATCTTTGAAAATAGCGGCAGAAAAACACACGCATCAATCCCAGAATTTCTAATCGTTTTTGTGCCTCTATTTTCAACGATAGGGGGTTGGACTTTAGATAATTTTGTACGAATATTATTATTCCAAACAACTTTTGTTTGAAATATTTTTTGATCGGGCTATTAATTATCGAGATATGGCGATTTTTAAGTTTTCAACCCCTATCGCTTAGGGTTGGGGCGAGTTGAGGGGCTGCGTTTTATTGGGGTTACTATAAGTATGCAACTATCTACCTTTAGTCAAAAATTCACATTCTATGCTAAAAAGTGCTGGATTTTCGTCTCTTTTGCTGGACTAAATATAGGAACTGAAGATACAAGAAAAATGTACAGTGAGAAAAGGGACTCCAATTCCGTGGGGCACGAAAGAATCGATTCCACTCGAGCAACCTCGACGTCTTATTATGCATGTACATACGATGGATTTTTTTTTCTTCTGCGTCTTGTGTTCGCTAAGTCATCCTACCTGCTCAACGACACGTAAAATCACAATGCGGACCTTTGGGCCGTTGCGACGCTGATGGCGACGTTTTTTTCTTCTTCGAATTGTTGCATATAAGACTTCGAGTACATTACTCGAGGTCGAGGAACTTCCTCGTGGTCACCTATTGTCACCATACTCGACATTGTATAAGGCACAATACATTAAAAATCATATTTGCAAATAAATGCAAGCATTGTTATGTATAGGCAATTGACAAGTACCGTTTGGTTCTTGAACATATCGACTCATTGAAAAAAGATTGAGGATAATCCTCGAAACAGGCCAATGTGCTGATGACCATGACCTGTGCAGGAATTGTCATAGAGATCCAATTGGATTCTCATACTTGCCCTCTAGTACAGTGCTGCAGCTGAAAAACCCCGTAATCGGAAAAAAATAGGAGGGTAGTTTTTTGACAGGTGATTTTGTAGGTGCCGCGGGTGCTAATTCAAGTTCGCCTAAAAATCGGGGTCTAGGGTATTATTTAGGGGATGAATGGGGATGGGGGTCGATTAATGCCAAACTACAACCCCTACGAGGTCGGTGCCGTGAGACAAAATGTGCAGAATAATCCAGGCTTTGGTTTTATCCACAGCGCCGAAGTCGTGGGAGTTCATTTTGGGGGTGAAAAAGTGCGATGAAAGTTTAAAAAATCAGTTTTAATTAAATAACTCTTTAGAAAAAATTCGCACACTTTTAGGTCAAATGGGAACGTTGTAGCTCTTGAAAAGACGCATCGATTAGGTATTTGATCATCACTCTTCGATAATATCTTCGCCGCCAAAAAAATTGTTAGAATACAACAAAAAAATGGTTTATTGAATAACTCAAAAACAATCGATTTTTCGGGTATGGTTCAAATGTATGAAATGTAGAGAATAATTTTCTCTATATTTTCGTTTCTATGGATTACCCTCGAATTTTGATTTTCCAACCCCTCTCGGGGGTTGAACATTAAAAATGAAATTCTGGGAAAACTATTGACCGCACGAATTCGCCGCCGTGGAAGAATTTGTAGCTTGAACCCTCAGCTACATTTTTGTCCACAGCGCCAAACTCTTATCTCTTTATTTTCGGTCAATAGTTTTCCCGCAATTTCATTGTGAATTTTCAACCCCCGAGAGGGGTTCTAAAAGGCAAAATTCAAGGGTGGTCCATAGGAACGAAAATATAGAGAAAATTATTCTCTACATTTCGCACATTTAAACCATCCCCGAAAAATCGATTGTTTTTGAGTTATTCAATAAACGATTTTTTTTTATACTTCAACAATTCTTTTGGCGGTGAAGATATTATTGGAGAGGGATGATCAAATACTCGATCGACGCGTCTTTCCAAGGGCTACAACGTTCCCATTTAAACAAAAATTGTATGAATTTTCCCTAAAGAGTTATCGAATGAAAACTGATTTTTCGAAATTTCGCGCCACTTTTTCACCCCCAAAATGAACTTTCATGACTTCGGTGCTGTGGACAAAAATAGAGCCCGGATTTTTCTGAACATTTTGTCACCCGACGCCGACCTCGTGGGGGTTGTAGTTTGGTATTAATCCACCCCCATCCTCTTTCATCCCCTAAAAAAACCTACACCCCGATTTTCGGGCAAACTTGGATTTAGCACCCGCGGCATCTACAAAATCACCTGTCAAAAAACTAGCCTTCTTATATTTTTTCCGATTCCAATATACAGCACGACTGTGCTACTCTCGGCTTGATGGAGATCCAATGGGTTCCGCACTGGATCCCTATACAGAAAGGTCGGGCTCGTACGTTGGATTCTAAGTGGGATTCCAGAGTGGAATCCAATGTGCAAATCCAGTTTGAATCCTAAAGGATTGCCACTTCATCGAACAGAATCCAATACGATTCTTGATGGATCCCATCGCATCTGTACGTTGGATTTTCTGAACAAAATATATAGATGTGCAGAATTAGTGGATCTAAAAAAAGTATAAATCTTAAGTTAAATAAGTATAAATCGCTTAAAAAAGTAACCTTAAAAATGTCTTTGAATCACACCACTGAAAAGCCACTGTAATTACCGGTTATTCATTTTACTGCGCTTTGACTTAAGGCCTTAGGCCACCGTAATGGGTACAAAAACATGTGCGAATTTAACAATTTTTTTCGTATGAAAAAGTGATTCACTCATAAAATTAATTGCACATCTATTTAGTATGAATATCAAGCTATTAGAAAATATATATATATATTTTTTTATGTACACAATGGCCGGCTACTAATATTTTCTTTTGTTATCTTTTTTTAGGCGCTCCGCTCCGTGACATCTAGCATCCACAATTGTTTACCTAGAACAAAAAACAAAAAAAACAAAAATTCACGTCAATCTATATTAGAATACCTAGAGAAGTACATACGGAATTTGAAAAATATTTTTTATTAGAAAATTGTAGGTATTTGAACTTAAGAAATGAATTTTCAGTGAAAAATTTCGTCATAACTGCTCATAAACTGCTCAAAAAATTAAAAATTTTCGATCAATCAGAAATTTCGTACGTATTTCACTGCGAAATGCTATTAGGAACATAACTTTGAAATTTGGAGTGAATCGAGTGAAAATTGTTGAAGTTATTTGTCACGCCAATTGGAAAAAAGCTGTTTCGAAAAGTTTCGAGTAGTCGGCCATTTTGTACATCGAAAAAAAATATTTCCATTTTCTAACAGCTTGATATTCATACTAAATGGATATGTAATTAATTTTATGAGTCAATCACTTTTTCATACGAAAAAAAATTGTTAAATTCGCACATTATTTCATGCCCGTTCCTGTGGCCTAACGGTGACGAAGCGTGCAGGTTATGTTTCAACATGCCGAATTTTTTTCTCGTGACTTTTCACGTATTTTCGATTCGAACGTGGTAAGAATTGTCAAACGGCGTTCATTGGAGAGCAGTGCAGAATCCAATTGGATCCCAATGATGACTTCCTATTTGGGCTGTCCCTGACAAATCCCCATAGAGATGTGGGTGCATCGTGGGATTCCCCAACAAATTTGTGTACGGGATAACGAAAGGATACTTTTTTTGAAGATCCAACAAATGCCGGATAAGATTTTTTTTTTTAATTTTTAAACGACTTGAACTGGGAATTTGCGCGAAGTCCTCTTAGATTCCAATGAGGACTTTAAAGTGCGGCGTCCCCATCAAATCCCCATATAGGCCAAAAGAGACTGGACCCAAGACTTTTTAGCGTAGAATAGGAATTTTTGACTGAAGGTAGATGGTTGCCTACTGAAAGTAACCCCAATAAAAGTTTGCCCTACGACTCGCCTAAATAATAGAAGTGGAAAATAATAGGGGTTGAAAATAATCGGGATTGAAAATAATAGGGGATGAAAACTTAAAAATCGCTGTATCACGATAATTAATAGCCCGATGATAAAAGGTTTCAAACAAAAGTTGTTTGGAATAATAAAATTCGTATAAAGTTATCTGACGTCCAACCCCCTAACTTTGAAAATAGCGGCACAAAATTACTCTAAACAGAATTATAGAAAAACTTGCAGTCCTCATCATTTGGAAAGTTTAGGGGCTAGAGGCCCTGGGAAACCTACCTGGCTACCTGGGAGACACTTGGTGAAAAGGTAACACATTTTTTCAAACGCAAAGGTACATATGTTGGGAGCCTTAACAAAGCACCAAAAAATATAGAAAAACATGGCCGCCGGCAGATGATGACATTTTGTCGCCAGGTTTCGCGGTGGACACTCTCCAGCTTAAACGGTCCATCTGAAATCTAAAAACCAGACGGGTTATTCAACTTAACAATAATTACGAGTCGTTGACGATCGTTAATTTTCAAAATAATTTTTTTTAACAACGTGGCGACGTATTGAAACTCAAGCATACAAAATCTATGAAAAAAGTCGTCATTGTTACGTAACTATTAATAAATGAAAATCGATATTAAAAAAGTGAGATCGTCAACGACCTTCAAATGTTTCTCCTCCTATCTCCTGTAAATTTTATAACAATCCATCCAGTGGTTCTCGAGATATCATATCCACCGACTTTGAAAACAGTGTTTCGAGAAAAACGCGTTTCAAGTTTGAAGTGTGGTGCTGTTGGAGGCTATAGCTAATTCAATTTGGGGATTTTCAACGACGTTTTCAGAGAAAGTAGTTAAAAGGTGATATCGAATAAAAATATTTTGGGAAAATGCAATTTCTTGACACCCCTAAGTAGATATAGCTCATCAAATTGTGCACGTCAGGCCCTCTACGAGCGATCCATTTGTATGAGTGTGTAGGGTGTATGCGCTTGCATTCGAAGCTTATAATCTGGAGCTCAGCTTTCTAGGGGTAGTAAAAAATCAACGCCTTGCGGTAATCCGGTCCACCTGATCGTCGGGGCTCTCGAGTTTCGACGTTCAGTCATCCGCCACGACAGAAGAACCTCTCGCGCTGGATCGTTAACACCCCTCTCGTGTCGCGAGAGCCGGGCTCGCCGTATATACACCTGTGCCACTGAACACCTCACGGATCTCCATCATTGCAACGTCTCTCGATCTTCCTCTCCCTCGTACCTGCACTTTATTCGACTCTCCTTTCTTCCGTCTACCGTTTATTTCTACTTTGCTCCCATCGGAGACAAAGGCACTCGGAGTGGGCTCCAAGAACTTTTTTCGATCCGAAAATTCAATGGGGTTGTTTCAAAAAAGTGCCGCGGCAGCTAGGGTGCTCTGAATTGAAAAAAAATGTACTTTTGGTATAATAATTAAGCTTTCGTACGACTGGATACTTTTTTTAAATCATGAAAATTACGGAAATGCCAAATTATAACAAAGTTCAATTTTTTACCTAAAAAACAAGTTTAATAATGTTTTGATCATAAATGGATAAACATTTTGAAGAAAATACGTTTTTTTGAAGTTCAAAAACATTTTGAAAAAAATAAGATAAAACATATTATAAAGTATGATCTGTCTGTGAGATGCAAAACGGAAAATCGATATTTCACCCACTTCCCGAATACTTGGAGGTCTACATTTTGCAAACGTACATCTGAAAGGTGGCAATGCATGATTAAACTGAAAAAGAAATATCCATAAAATTTTCGACCTTTCGTGTAAAATTAGCGATGTCTAATCATCGATATGAAATCTTATAACACATGCAAACAAATGTGTAGCCGAGTGTGTTTGTATGTGAAAAGTTTATATGCAGCAATTAGTTGTAAGTTCAATCCCAATTAGTCTTTGTTATTTTTTACAAGCATTCCATGTTCCTAACGTACAAATTCGTAAACTAGTAAACTGCTAGTAATAACTAACTAGTAAAATCAATTAAAGTCTAAAAAGTAGAAAATAATTTAAAGGTAAGAAAAATATTTAAAAAAAACATCCTTTTATTTAATGTACTGAAAGTATAGAATAATTTTTTTACCAAGTCACCTATATGTGACTATGAATAATAGCTTGGGGCGCTAAAAAATTATACATATAATCTTTAATTTTCATAAATCCGTTAACATGCCATCTTTATTTGATTTACTGTAAAACAACCTTAGATTTCTTAAAAGAAATCCTGAAATGTATTAATTTCAATAAAATATATTTAATTGAAATTAAATAGATATATTCAATTCAATTAAATATATTTGATTGAAATTAATAGAATTCTAATTAATTAATTTCTCCAATTAGTATTGCGCCAAATTAAATACGGTTAATGAAACTGAATTGATCAAATTGATTAAACATCTAAAAATTTGCGCGCCCGAAACTTTTATTTTTAGTCACATATAGGCGACTTGGTAAACAAAATTATTTTCTACTTTTCGGTACATTATGTACCATTTGGTACTTTTTGGTACTCTTAAATAACAGCTTGTTTTTTTAACATTTTTTTACGTAGAAATTCTTTCTTCTGTCTCCACAAAAATCGGCATAACTCGGTCAATTTGTTGAATTTCCATAACATCTTCGGTGCAAAATGAAGTCAAGACCCTAGGCTATAAATTCATCAAAAATATATTATTTTCAAAAATCATACGATCATTGATACGAAGCATCAACTGCAGACCCTACGATGACTGGCGAAAAAGAATCAAAAAAATACAAGCATCAATCAATTACTAAATTGCCGAGCATTTTTTCCAGCATCGAGGCGGGAGTCAAAACAATAAGTATCGGCTAAAAAGAAAAGGTAATATTTCATAAAAATTAAGAGGGTGCTTTAATGTCTTCATTTAATATCCTTATCCTCCTGTCTAAATCCAGTTCCCGATCCTTAATATTTATTAATGATTCATTCGTCTTTCCTGCTGTACTTTTCGTGCTCTCTTTTTTCTCCCCTCTTCGTGCTCTTCTCATGTTTAAGACGTACCTATATATACGTGCCCTAGGCTAAGAAAAGTGCGCCACAAATCCCGAGGGTGAGTTTATCCCCTTCATTCATTTCGCGGCACGCTGACGTACCGGAGTGGAATTGCGGTTTATCCGAGACGCGTGGAATAATTTCATATTCATATAGATTTACATAGTATATACACACACGCAAACCTTTATCCCCACATTTTGGTATCAAATTTGACATTTGGCAATGTTTATAACGTCAATATACCTTTGTAGTGAAATTTCAAAATATCTGCCTTTTTTACCGATTCTGGATTTTACGCATTTTTTCCAATCTCGTGGCATACACGAGGAATATATTTATACTTACACATATGCATATTCAAAATACGCCTGAGGTCACTTATCCAATATTCATAACGAACTTTCTCATTTTTTCCTATATGGAAAAAAAAATCGCGCCCTTAAGGCGAGTTGAAAAAATCGATATTTTTTTGCATTTTCTCGAAGTATACATATTGACGAATATGTGAAAAATTGGTCTGCACATCCACATTTCTCGACGTAGCCGGAATCGGAACTCTACTTATAACTCTCCGATTTTCAATAAAAAAAAAAACAAAATTTCCGTAATTGCAGTAACTATTGTTGTACATAACCGTTTTTTATTTAGTATTTTTTACGTCCCCGAATATAAGTAAAAATTTCGCCAAAATTATACTTTTTTTTAGCACCCACCATTTCGTGTATTTTTTTTCCGAAAAACGGCTCCTTACAACGAGAACTACATTTATTTCGATATAAAACTTTTTTGTTTTTATTTTTGGACCAACCATCGTAAAGTTATCGCTCCGGTCGTTGGACCACATTTTTTTATACAAAGGCTTTGTTATACCTCAAAAACATTGTGAATTTTTAATTCTTTTCAATAAAAATGTACACGAAAAAAGTTCAATGTATGTTTGATAACATACCTTTTTTCCGATTCCCAAATCAATAATCCAGTAGACAAAAAAAATCGGTAAAAGTACCTCTTTTCAGCCCACCACAGTGATGTCTTCCCTTAAGGCGAGATATACATTTTGACGGGAGAAAATTAAGCAATTTTCAGTGATTTTTAAACTAAGAAATAGTTATTCTAAATTTATCGAACTATAGGTATACTTTAATAGTATATTTAAGTATAAGAAACTATTTTTCTTAATTCATTTATCATAAAAATGGCGGAATTTGCCAAAAAATTCAAAAATTTGTTCACTCAGAACATGTATAGTTTCTATTTGACAGTAATTAAAATGAAGAAAATGCAAATTTAAGAGAATGGCACGTATTTACAACAAAAATCAACATTTCATGAAAAATTGCTGTAAAATTTGGATAAAAAAAAAGTAGTTTTCTTTCTCATTTTTGAACAACAATTCTCGTCAAGTAGAAGGGAGCAATATTAACAACATTTCTATCAAGCTTCAACTCAATTGGCTTAAGACCGGAGCCTGAATTAGAAGGTCCGAAAAATCTATATTTTTTCAATTGCTTAAATCGATAGATAAACTATCCGAGAATATATTTACAAAGTTGCAGATGCCAATTGTAAATATTTTCGAAGATACAAGGCCAAAAGCAGAGAAGCGATTGATATTTGATATTTCCTCCTATTGAAAATTTTGAAGCGTGTTTTCTCCAGTTTTCATTTTCACGATTTTTCCAAATTGGCGAGCGTGATAGCAAAAAAACTAAACGACCTATTGAATCAAGCCAAAGTTTATTTGCTTCAGTATAAAAATCACTTCTAAGTGAATTAAAAAAGTCGTTGAAAACGTTTTTAAAAATAATTTTTATATCGAGATTGGTCCTTATGGACACATGGAATAACCTTGAAATAAATTGTGATTTGCGTATATGGCAGGTTTCAAAATTGGCATATTTTACTTACTCATGTTGGTTATTTACAAATGTCAATAATAGGCCAAGACGATTACAAAAACTGAACCACAAAACATAGACGATTAATATATGACGTGCCAGTTATTTGCCCATCTGGCACAATATACAGATAATGAATAACCCAAGGCTTAAATAAAATAAAAGCAGGTATGGTCTGACCCACTTAGCCAATAAAGGGCTTAGATTAATTAAATGTAAATTCCAGTATTTTAGCATTGCCATTTTTTAAATTGACAAATTTCGATGAACTATCACGGCTGTTTATTGGTTTTAACAGATGGGCCCGGATAGGTTTTAGTAATGGGCTGATATTGTGCCAGTTCTCAATTTATAACGGAACAATAATCAGCCAATGTAATTGGCAGTACTTCAGCATCACCAGTTTAAAAATTGGCAAATATTTTTTATCTATCATGACTGTTTAGTGAATTTAAAAGATGGGCCATGATAGGTTTTAACTATGGGCCGACATTGTGTCGGTTTTCAATTTAGAACGAGACAATAATGAGCCAATGTAATAGCCAGTATTTTAGGATTGCCAGCTTTAGGATTGGCAAATTTAGTTTAACCATCACTGCTGTTCATTGATTTCGACAGATGGGCCAGGATAATCTTTAGTAATGGGCCGATATTGTGCCGGTTCTCAATTTATAACGGGACAATAATGGGCCAATGTAATTGCTTGTATTTTAGCATTACCACTTTTTAAATTGGCAAATATAGTTCAACCATCACGGCTATTTATTGGTTTTAAACGATGGGCCGATATTGTCCCGGTTTTCAATTTATAACGGAACAATATTGGGCCAATGGAATTGTCAGTCTTTTAGTATCCCCAGTTTTTAAAGTGGCAAACCTAGTCTAACTAACACGGCTGCTTATTAGTTTTTTAAAGATGGGCCAGGACAGGCTTTAGGGATGGGCCGATATTGTGCCAGTTTTCAGTTTAGAGCGGAACAGTAATGGGCCAATATTATTTCTCTTTTGTTGGCTCAAACGATGGTCCCAATATTGGCCAGATCGTAACATTGGCCAACTCATGGCAACCTCTACATGGGAACGTCGAGAATATTCGCCTGATTGATTAAAAAAATTCTGTGTGTACTTAAATATACGTACATTACGAAAATAAAATTCAAAAAAATCGTTTTCTCGAAAATTCCAACTGTATATAACCCTTTGAAGAAAGAAAAAAAGGAACAGATTTTTCTATCGTTGTAAATGTGTATCCCGGCTTAATTTACGAAAAATCAATAACTCGTGAATCTCAATTTTCTTTTTCGAAATTATTCCTCCCGAATCCATTAACTCTCGCGCTCCGTTACAAGGATATACCGTAAGCCACACCTGGGACTCGACCTCTCTATTAAACTTAAACGATTCACTCCCTCCGAGGATTTGGCTCGTTGTCCCAAAACTTCGATTTTCGATACAATTCGTCGTGATTACCATTCGACTCGACAAAAATTTTCCAATATCGTCAGAATTTTCGTAAAAATCACGACTATCTTGTCGTTGAAAAATTGACCGACGAATTTATTCATAGACGAGAATAATAAATAGTTTATCTTTTTTCATCCCGGTTTCTCCGATATTCGATCCCTCTCTCTTTTTCTCTCTTCCCCCCCCCCCCCCCCTCTCGTCGCTATTGCGCTCCGGATAAATGATAAATTCCGCGCCTCTCATTTTTCTGCCTTATATACTTCTCGTATTCTCTCGTCTTCGTGCAACGAGACGCGAGGGGAGCAGAGGAGGCGGCAGACCAAGAGGGAAGAATCCAGAGGGGCGAGTCAGCCGCAGCGGCGTACGCAAAACTGCGAGGCAAGTGAGGGGGTGGGCGAAAATTCCTGGAGTACCGAGCTCATGGGATAAGACGTTCCCGGGGGATTTTCAGGGGGGGGGGGGGGGCGAGGGAAGAGCGTCCGATGAGAGGCCGAAGGGGTTGCCTTCCTTTATCTCGACTCGTCGTAAAAAAAGGAAAAAAAAACAAACAAATAAGAATAAACAGAGAACTCGACGAAAAAGAAAAATAAATGGCGAGGGGAAGAAAACGAGTAGAAATACACAACTGGAAAGTTGCTCCATGGATGCGAGAGCAAATCTTAAGGGGTCTTCTCACTTTAGACGCTAAAAAAGGCTATTTTCATGAATTTTTTTGATAGGTTCATCTTATAGACATTGATATAAAAGTTGTTACACTTAATAAATACACTTTCGAAATACAAAATTTTTTTTTATGTATTCATGTAACCCAAACAAACTTTAAACACGTTTTTCTCGAAACAACGTTTTCCGACGGCTAGTTGATAAAATCTTCGAAACTACTGAACCGATCCTCATGAAATTTTCAACCTCATATTTTTTACAACTATAGCTGTAGCGCATATCGAGGATTTTTTTAAATTGTGATATTTACTTTTTTGTGCCAAAAACGGTGAAAAAACACGTTTTTTTGGGTTTTTTTTCGAAAAATGTCCGCCATTTTGTTATTTTTGCATTTATCAACAATTGTATGGTATGCGCTATAGCCATTAAGGCGTTACCCCCACTTGTAGCGCAAAAAAGGCCTTCTTCATGAATTTTTTTAAAGAAAACTACAAAACTTTTCTAATCGATCAATATGCCATCTTAAAGAACACATCTTGAAGAACTTTCAGTAATTTTTTTATTGAAAAATATTACATTGTTTAGTGGCAAATGGCCGTCAATGAAATAATGTTTTTATATACACGGTTTGCGGTGACCAACATTGCGGCGAAGTGGATCATCTGAAAAAAAAATGCGGATGGATTTAGTCAAATATAAGTATAAACTAGTCTTTAATCGAAGGATTTTAAAAAATATTCATTTTTCACAAAATGGCGGACAGTCAAAGTTAATGGTTCGATTTTAACGAAAAAAAAACGGCCGTTTTTTGGCTATAAAACGGCCATTTTTTTTCGAAAAAAAAAATCGAACGACTAAAGACTACATTTTTATGTATTGAATAAGCCTGCAAAATTTCAAGAAGATCGGTTCATTAGTGTTCGAGTAATCTTGGTCACCGACTTCAGAAATGCCATTTTGAGAAAAACGCGTTTAATGTTTCTCTTTCAACGCTCTTTCAACGCGGATTCTTCTCTTTCAACGCTCATATCTCAGTCAATTTTGTTCGGATCGACTTGAAATTTTCAGGACATATTCTCAGATACTTATACTTCAAAAAAATGCAATAAAAAAAATTCGATTTTTTCAAAATCGCAAGTGGGGGTAACCCCTTAACATACTGTATCTAGAACCGTTTGATTTTTTGTTTCGGATGATCCATCTCCGAGATTTCATCAACAGCGCAGACCTACGATTTTTTTAGGACATTTTTTTAACTACCATTTTCGTCTATAAATAGTGACTTGAATAAATACATTAAAAAAAAATGTATTTCGAAAGTGTATTTATTGAGTGTAACAACTTTTATTTCAATATCTATAATATAAACGTATGAAAAAATTCATGAAAATAGCCTTTTTTTAGTGTCTAATGTGAGAAGACCCCTTAAGAAAAAATAAATAACAAATGAAATCTCGATTAAATTCACTCGCGAATTGGGAGAATCGTAAGCCACGGACTGGGGTGACGATTGGTTTAAAAAAAAATAATTTAAAGTAAAAAAATGTCGCAACTTTGCTCAAATATGGCGAGATCGAGTGACGTGAATTTTTGACAGTCGACGTCCAATCACTAGAGGAAGGATATTCCTCTCGGATATTTTTGTCATCCCGTATCTTTGTGAGGAAAAACAATGGCAAAAATGTCGGTTTTTTTCGTTTTTCGTCGATAACGTTATCGTTCTCATCCCCAATGTATAGTGCACAAAAAATAATCATTGTCGCAATTTGAAATTTTTTAGTATTTCGTACCGTTAAAACGTTATCGACGAAAAACGAAAAAAACATCCTCATTTTTGAGGGTGCGTTTCAGCCCTTAAAACCGTTTTTCCGCCCAAAAAAAAACGTATCGCTTACTTTTCGGTGCTTTATAACAAATCCAAATTTCAACAAAATCGAAGGGTGACACGTGAGGGATGTTCCTTGTTAGTTCCAAAATCGAAAACAGCTCATTTTTTGGATTTAAAAAAATAGAAAATAGCGATGATAAATTTCTGCAAAAATAAGGTATTTGAAATAAGATCATCTGAAGAACATTTTTTAACTTTTTTGTACAAGACTATTCAATTGTAATCGATTCACAGCCAATATCCTGAACCAGGTAATCTAATATAAAAAAAACGAAACTGATTTTGTTACTACATCATCCCATGCGTGATCGAAGGAATTTCCGAAATATGAAATTTCCAAAATGGCGCGTGTTCAAAATAAGTCCTGATTTTTTCGTTAAAAAACTCGTATTTTTTATTCATCAAATCGAAAGTATACGGAAAAGAAAATCCTTCGATCAAATGCTATATTTTTCCATCTAGAAAAAGCCCCAAACATTTCAGAAATCTCGATGCAGTAGTTTTCGGATATTCTGCTCTGCGACTTTGAAATCGTAATTTCGAGAAAAAAGCGTCTAAAGTTTCAAACGACGAGTGTCGACATAACAGCCTATAAATCCGTCAATTTCATCCAGCCACCTTGACATTTTGAGCGAACATTTTGAGATGATACCGTCAAAGTATATTAGTTTTGAAAAAAAGTGATTTTTCGACTTTCACAACTAGACATAACCCCTTAATGGCAACAAAACGCGTATGTCCTTCGCTTCTCAAGTTACCGCGCGCTCTGTATTCATCCCCCCGTGTGCACCAACGAGCGCTGAAATATTCGAATGCAAATTCACAGGACAAGAGCAGCGATACGGAAACAAAAAACAAAAAAAAAACAAAATAAAGATAAAGCAAAGAGGAAGCAAAAACTAAAGAGCCGTTAGTGAGAAGAAAGCGCAAGAGAATCGTACAAGGAGAAGCTTTTTTTTCCTAACGAAGAAGGAAAGTGGTAGAAAACGAATTTCCGGGCTCTCGCGACGCGACATAAATTGCCTTTGGCAATTTTTCCCGTACATTAAGCTCTTCTGCTTCCTCTCCTCTCCACTACCGATTTCTCTTTGCTGCTGCCTCGTTCATTTTCTTCTCCCTCTCTCTCTCCCTCTCTCTCGCTCTCTCTCTCCCCCTCTCCCTCGCTCTCTCTCTCTGGCAACAAAATACTTGCACTACGTATTATTTACGTTTATCCCCACGGTCGTGTCGTTTATTTTTTACTTTTGCCGCAGCAGCAGGGGCAGAATTTCATCGGGAAAAATAATGAACATTTTTTTTCGCCTTTTTTTCAAAAAGAAAAGCGTAATTCAATTCCTGTAAAGTTTTGGTGCCAAATTTTGATTTATCAACGAGCTTATGGTAGCCGCGGGGGCGGGGGGAATTATTTTTTGGCTGAATAAAGACTACGCGTTGGCGCTATACGGTCCTGAAATCGCCTCTACATAAATCACGCTTACATTTTTCGAACGTGATTTCGAAGACATTGGGACTTGGGTAAGGCCAAGTTTGGCGACAAAGGGCTACTGTGCGGAGGCTTTTTGAACGTCGAAATCACCTTTCCCCATATATATATATATATATATATATATATATATATATATATATATATATATATATATATATATATATATATATATATATATATATATATATATATATATATATATATATATATATATATATATATATATATATATATATATATAAAAGAAACGTCAGATAGCCCCTCCGATTTAATGGAGAAAACGAATTTCCCGCAGCGTTTTCTCGGGCGCCCTTCTCCGCGAGTATGTTTGCGATGTCTTTCGCAAATGGTTTTGCCTTTTTTTCCTTCCCTTTGCCCTCCAACATTCTTCTATTACGATCTCTACTTTCTTTGTACACGCTCGCGCTCTCCCGAAAATCCCTTGGTGCCAATACGGACGCTTGCGTTGATTTTGCCATTTTTAATAATAAATTTGACAGGAAACTTAAATTTTTCGGTATGCATACGCGATCGAGAAAAATAATGGGCGTGATATCATGGGTAAATTGCGATTGCGTGCGTTTAATGCCATCCGGGACTATTTTTGCCAGCTTCGCAACCGTCCATATTCATCGTATCTGGCTGCGAGTGGCAGACTTTTAATTTCAACGAAAAAATTGAGCGACCTAATTGTGAATTGAAGAAAAACTGGTGCACGGTTGTTGAAACACGTACATGCTGGGCGTCCAAATTCACCGAGGGGTCCATATTGACGCCAACCCCGCGTGTAAGTATACACGTTTTTTTTTCTGGGCGCTTCGCCTTTTTCTTTTCTTCCTCCCCTCCGACACTCTCTAATTCTCTTTCTTTTCTTCCCGTCCGAGGCTCGCGGGCCTCGGAATAACAACGTTCGCATCATCCCTTCGGGGAGACTCTCCCCCTAACCCCGGATGATTATATTAACATTTGCCCCGGGCAAGTTCAAAACCTTCTCTCACTCTTTGTCTCTCTCTGTCTCTAAGTCCGCGTTCCGCTGTATACTTTGGTGCTTTGCTCCCTTGTTTCGTATATATATATATATATATATATATATATATATATATATATATATATATATATATATATATATATATATATATATAAATCTGAATTTAAAAAAATGCTTTTTCTTTTCTCGAAAAGGTCGTGAGGAGATTTGGATATATATA
>OY723395.1:34383108-34445608 GCA_963210295.1 Ophion ellenae | reverse complement strand
AGCTTTACTACTTTTATTCATTTAATAATTTTACTGATCTTACTGATTTACCGATTTTACAATATTTTTTTTACAAATTTACTGATTTTTAAACTAATTTACTGACTTTACTAATTTTACTAATTTACTGACTTTACTAATTTTTCTAATTTACAGACTTTACTAATTTTACTAATTTACTGACTTTACTAATTTTTCTAATTTACTGACTTTACTAATTTTACTAATTTACTAATTTTACTGATTTTATCATTTTTCGAGACGGATCTATCAGCAGCTTCCTCGCTTACGCGAACAAGAAGAGGGAGAAAAAACGAACGAGACGGGCTCGAGACCAGACGATGGATCAATGTGTAATTACAAGTATGAGACTTACCCCGTTAATTTTTATGTATTTTTAATATTGAATTTTATGAATTTTTACTAATTTTACTAATGTTCCCAACTTTACTAATTTTATTAATTCAATAGGTTTACTAATTTTACTGATTTTACTGATTTTACTAATATACCGTTTTTACTGATTTTTAAACTAATTCACAGGCCTTACTAATTTTACCGATTTTACTGATTTTATAATTTTTCGAGACGGATCTATCCGCAGCTTCCTCGCTGACGCGAACAAGAAGAGGGAGAAAAAACGAAAGAAATGTTCGTCGTCGCGGGAGGAACATTCGCACGTAAAAGTGCCGGCAGTAACGAAGAAGAAGGAAAGAAAAACCAAAAAAACGAGCCGCGCGATCCGGTGTCGCGAAAGCTCGGAGCGGACGGCAAGGAGGAAGGAAGCGACGCGAGGGGAGAGACGCTGATCCTGATGGATCGGCGATCGTTTGTCGTTCTTAACGCCGCGCGAGCCCAAGACCGACGGCCCTTCCTCGACACTACCGGCCTAACGTTTTCTCCTTTTCGCGTTGATATTCAACGACTGATGCCGGAAAAATCACCCGATTAGGTCACCCCCCCGCACCGTCACCCTCTCGACGACCCCCCGTGCGCACAAATTTGCGTTTCCTAACGCAAAATATAAATTTATTCATAAGAAAATATATACTGCGTGCGTCCAGCGTGTGTGGGCACTTCCTTCACTGCGTACTTCACCGGAATACATTGCGCTTTTTACAATTACATCTAAAATGCGAAATCGCACGACGGAGTTGTTTTTTTTTTCATCGAAAATCGTAGTTTTCCTTTCGGCAGCTTGCCGTTGGAGGGATTTAAAATTTTTTGAAAAGGTACCGTGAAATAGCGTTAAATTGACATTAAGGGTAACATTGACAGCTTTTGGGGCTCCTTTAACAGAGCGCCAAAATGCGGTTCAAATGTGTTCGTATTTAAATGTGTTTGAATTAGTCGTTTGAGTTTATTATGAGGTTGCTAAAGTTGATTGCAATGTTGCTCAAGTGGATTTTGATCTCAATGATAATTATGAGACTGATTAAGTGCCTATAATAGTACCCTAGGTACTTGATGTTTTTTTGTAAAATATTTCCTTAAGGCGTTACCCCCACTTGTAGCGCAAAAAAAGGCCTTTTTCATGAATTTTTTTAAAGAAAACTACAAAACTTTTTTAATCGATCAATATACCATCTTAAAGAACACATCTTGAAGAACTTTCAGTAATTTTTTTATTGAAAAATATTACATTGTTTAGTGGCAAATGGCCGTCAATGAAATAATGTTTTTATATACACGGTTTGCGGTGACCAACATTGCGGCGAAGTGGATCATCTGAAGAAAAAAATGCGGATGGATTTAGTCAAATATAAGTATAAACTAGTCTTTAATCGAAGGATTTTAAAAAATATTCATTTTTCACAAAATGGCGGACAGTCAAAGTTAATGGTTCGATTTTAACGAAAAAAAACGGCCGTTTTTTGGCTATAAAACGGCCATTTTTTTTTCGAAAAACAAATCGAACGATTGAAGACTACATTTTTATGTATTAAATGAGCCTGAAAAATTTCAAGAAGATCGGTTCATTAGTGTTCGAGTAATCTTGGTCAGCGACTTCAGAAATGCCATTTTGAGAAAAACGCGTTTAAAGTTTCTCTTTCAACGCTCTTTCAACGCGGATTCTTCTCTTTCAACGCTCATATCTCAGTCAATTTTGTTCGGATCGACTTGAAATTTTCAGGACATATTCTCAGATACTTACACTTCAAAAAAATGCAATAAAAAAAATCAATTTTTTCAAAATCGCAAGTGGGGGTAACCCCTTAATACAGATGACAATTTGATTGTAAAAAATCGTTGTTTTTAATTAAATTCCATGTATAATGCATGAAATATTATTATTTTTTTTATCAAAATGATGTCAAAGTAACCCTTAATCTTTGACATAAGTTGCATTTCAATGCCTTGTCAAAACACTTCACACTCGAGGTTACTTTCACACAAAACAAATATTGCAGGGGGGGGCTTGACTTTCTTATACATTTTATAGCCAAAGGACACATGGTTCTATTGGAGCAAAAAAAGTCGAAATTTAGGATGCTAAAAAAAGTTACCTACAAAAAACTTCCAAAATCTGTTTCGTTTCCCGAAAAACGTTTCGCTTTTTAGAATTACTTCCAAAACGCGCAATCACACGACGAGGTTGTTTTTTTTTTTGGTCGAAAATCGAAGTTTTTTTCTACAACATGGCCAATCGGTGTAGGTGTCACTTTGCTTAAATAATCATCGGAACGGCGACACTATGTTTGACTAATAAAAACTTCGCTTCCTTATCCATATTTGTCAATTTAAAAAGGTCAATTTAAAAAGGTCAACTTAAAAAGGTCAATTTAAAAAGTCAATTTAGTTCCTAACAGTTGTTTTTTCATCAATTATTAACATGAATGATGTCATTCTTCCTCGAAAAAAAGAAAAAAAATCAATTTTTTTTTTCGATGATTGAAATACGATGACAAAACCCGAGCTCTGACAAGTTTTAGCCAATATTATATTTTCTGAGAAAAAAAACTCGTTTTTTTTTGTTTCAGATCAACTAGGTGGCCAAAATCAAATAGTTGAGTCCCCCATTCCTGTTGAGTCCTACTGTGAGTTAAAGGTCCTTCACAAGATTGCTCATAACTTCATTAATTGTTAACATATTTTTCTAAAATTTGGTACACAACTTTGTTAATGTACGGACAAATAAATGTCCAAACATTTTTTCAATCATCTTACTTATTCCATCAAAATAATTATTTTCAAATAATCCTGATTTTCGTGTCGTCACAGTAGCTTAACCCCTTAAGTTTTTATCCACTCACATTATTATAATTCGTAATTATAAGCTCGTAAATAATTCTCAAGATATTGAATGGAAACGTCAAATCGTTGATTCGCCTGGAATAACATTCAAATTAAGGTGGGTCAACAAAAATCCGATTTTTCTAATCTAAATTATCGTCTCGACGGACAAAAAGGAAAAATAATTTAAACAAGCAATTTACAATCGCTTTCAAAAGTGGAATCTCTGAAAAATCAGGAGTATAAGAGCTTTTTCTCCCGCGCTGAGGGGCGGCGAGGAAACAAGATTGAAAGCTTGAAAATGAGAGTGGAATCGCAGGCTAAATTCTTCTCCTCTCGTGCTGTGTTTTCTGTTACGTTTTAAAGCTTCCGGCTCCGGGTATAACTCTCTCTCATCAATTAGGATTTTCCACGAGATTCGCTCGTGCAACACGGGTAACTCTCACGCGAGAAGAGAAATTAGCCCGCAGCTTTGGTCCATGGACGGGGCTGGAGAGGAGGGCAGGGATCTGGGGGAAAAGCGGGTTGTTACGGGATACCCCAACGTACGGATACGAAACATTTTCGACGTAAAGTAATGTCGGTCTCGTCAAGGTTCGGCGTGAATAAAGGCCTCGCATTTTCATTTTCTTCGGTCAACATTATCATGGGGTATAAAGTTTCGTGCGGGTGGAAGTTTCACTGAGTTTTCGAAGATCAACACACTTGGATTTCAGTCGAAAGAACGCCGTATCGGTACAGGTTGCTCACAGTTTCCCTGTGCCCTTGTGCAAAACAGCAGTGCAGCGCCCCATGTAGAGGTTGCCATGAGTTACCCAATGTTACGATCAGGCCAATATTGGGACCATCGTGTAAGCCAACAAAAGCGGAATAATATTGGCCCATTACTGAACTCTAAACTGAAAACTGGCACAATATCGGCCCATTACTAAAGATTATCCTGGCCCATCTTTCAAAACCAATAAACAGCAGTGATAGTTAAACTAAATTTGCCAATCCTAAAGGTGGCAATCCTAAAATACTGGCTATTACATTGGCTCGTTCTAAATTGAAAACCGACACAGTATCGGCCCATAGTTAAAACCCATCATGGCCCATCTTCTAAATTCATTAAACAGTCATGATAGATAAACAATATGTGCCAATTTTTAAACTGGTGATTCTGAAGTACTGCTAATTACATTGGCCCATTATTGTTCCGTTATAAATTGAGAACTGGCACAATATCAGCCCATTACTAAAACCTATCCGGGCCCATCTGTTAAAACCAATAAACAGCCGTGATAGTTCATCGAAATTTGCCAATTTTAAAACTGGCAATGCTAAAATACTGGAAATTACATTTAATTAATCCAAGCCCTTTATTGGCTAAGTGGGTCAGACCTTACCTGCTTTTATTTTATTTAAGCCTTGGGTTATTCATTATCTGTATATTGTGCCAGAATAGGCAAATTACTGGCACGTCATATATTAATCGTCTATACTTTGTAGTTCAGTTTTTGTAATCAAGTCTTGGCCTATTATTGGCATTTGTAAATAACCAACATAAGTAAGTAAAATATGCCAATTTTGAAACCTGTCATATACGCAAATCACAATTTATTTCAAGGTTATTCCATGAAATATGTATCCATAAGGACCAATCTCGGGCCCATCTTGGCCCGATGTAGGTTGAATATTTATCACGCACTCAAACAAACCCAAACAAACTCACGGCCCAATATTCTAGATAAACTAACTTCTAGATAGACCAACTGTCAAGGCCCATCATAGAGCCAGTGGTCAATTTCTACATAGGCCCTTTAAGAGGGCCCACATAGGGCCAAGTGCAATCACCAACATTGCCGCTACAATGAATTAAATCATTGGCCCAATAATTGTTGGCTCTGTTGGCCGATATCGGGCCGTTCTTATCATTTCTACAAAGGCACCTCATTGGTAAATACTCATGGCCCAATATTCTAGAAAAGCTAACTGTGAAGGCCCGTCCCAGGCCCAACGGCCAATCTCTACATGGGGCGGAAAAAGTAAGTGTGTGATTCTCTAGGCGGTCTTTCGAGACCACGAAATAGTGAAATAACAAGTTTGGGGCTTACCCCGTTAATTTTTATTTATTTGTCATATTTCAATTGATTAATTTTATGACTTTTTTCAATTTTACTAATTTTACTAATTTTACGATTTATCAATTTTTCCTAACTTGACTAATTTTTACTAATTTTACAATTTACTACTTTCATTCATTTAATAGATTTTTTTTTTACTAATTTTGCTAACTTACTGATTTTACTGATTTTAATTATTTTGCCAATTTATTGATTTGACTAACTTTAGTGATTTCACTCATTTTAATCATTTTAACCATTTTACTAGATTTAATTATTTTATTAGATTTTTCAATTCTACTAAATTTACTAATATTCCTAATCTTATTAATTTTTTTACTTAAAGAAAAATTAAATTTATTTCTTCATCATGTCTTTTCGGGTTTTCATGGAAAAACATCGAAAATAAAAGAGCCACAGATACAACATACAAATAATCATGAGACGTAATACAATTACGTCTCATGAGATACAATTACGTCTCACAAATAATCATGAGACGTAATACAATTACATATGCAAAGAAATAAAAAAAACTTGTAATTTCTCGTACGCGTAGAATTTCGCCGTCCAGCCCGAGAGAAAAATGGACCGAATGGTTGGCCCGACGAAACAAAAGTGGAAATATTCGGTTGGATCGAGAGCTCGATACATGGCGCATTGTGTATGCCCACTCTCGTCACGTTTTGCGGAAATTCAGCGTGGCGTTTGGTGCTCTTTCGCGCATGAACCCAGCTACCCATCAGCCTCTCTTCGTGGCGTTAAAAGCCAAACAGCCGGGTGTAAGAAGCATCCGCTTTCGGGGGAGATCCGGCACCGTTAACGTGTGCGGCTTTTCTTTGTATGTGTTGCGTAAAACGTTCAGAGAGATCCCTCTCTCTCTCTCTCTCTCTCTCTCTCTCTCTCTCTCTCTCTCTCTCTCTCTCTGCGTCTCGCTGTCTCGCCCGCAATGAAAGTGGGTAGTTTCCCCGGAGTACAAAGAGGGCTCGAGGCAAGGGCCTCCTGCGAGGGTGACTAAGATAGACAGTTTAGTAAAGAGAGGGAGAGACAGGGCGAGTGATATAATGGCATAGAGCAAAGAGAGTAAAGGCACAGCCTCGTGCTTCCGTTGTTGGTGTTGGTTGGTTTCGTACGCTCGAGAAAATGGGTTGAGACGCTCTTCGGGGATAAACAGAGGTGGGTTAAACCCACGAGAGTGGCGCGAGAGTGACTTGCTCGGGTTCTTACTAATTCGTACCAGCACGAGGGCTGCTTTATCCACATGCTCTCAACCCCGCGTGTATATAAATGACAGTCGTCATTGCCTCACAGCCTTCTTCATCTTAATTGTCCTAAAAATATCAAACTGCTTCTGGTCCTGATGAAAATTCCTAATCAGCTGTTCCTTGTTCTTTGCTCACAATTAATGCGAGCCCATACGGTGTTGTTTGACTTATGAAAAACATCCTGGTCCATTCGGACTTGGAATAATTTGATTCGGGGACGTTTCCTTTGAGGTGGCGATTCTTTGGAGCAGTTTAGGATCAGTGCGGAGAGGATGGGGAGGCCCAACATTCTGTCAAACCATCTAGCAGGCTGATGAAACTTTTTTTTCGTCCAACGATAGAACGACGGCTGATGCAAGAGCCAGGCCGGAAGTTGGGGAACAAGATTGGATTTGAGGGATGACGTTAACATCCTGACTGCGACGCGGGTAGGAATGTGACGGTGAGTGATTGTTCCCGATATTTTGAATTTAGTCATGCAGAAAGTTGTTGGGGGTCCCTAGATCCTTCCGCATCTGTATAGGGATTTCATAGGGACACCGTACCTATGGACATTGGAATCCAAGTGGATTTCGCGCTATTTCCAGATTGACATCTTATGAGCATTTTTTATTTGTATTTCTCAATCGTAATTTGTCAGGTCGCACAAAAAAATCCGTTCGTGATCCCGTGCACAAATTTGTTGGGGAGTCCCAAGACGCACCCACATTTGTATAGGAATTTGTTGGGGTTAATTTGTCACCGCACATAGGGAGTCCACATTGGGATCCAATTGGATGCTAAATTGGATTCTCAGTTGAACGCGTTTTGAGAATTCTCACCACGTTTGAATCGAAAATATGTGAAAAGTTACGAGAAAAGTTTATTTTTGATACACTCTTTATTATTGATATTACTTCAAAGTGCACTGAAATGAAAAAAACGATAATTAGTGAACTTTCAGCGGTGTGATTTGAATCGATTTTTAAGATACACTTTTTCAAGCGGTTTATACTTTTTACCACGTTTTTGTTAAGGGGGGATTGTCTTTTTTTTCGCAAAATTTACCGCTTTTTGGAAATTTTTTTGTGAAGAAAGTATACAACGGAAAACTTGTGAAACTTGGCATATAGTTTTATTGATCTGTTTACTAGATACAAAAAAAATTTTAAACAATTTCATCAAAAAATCCGCCTCCCACCCCCCTCGACGCGCGATGGTCCTTTTTTGATGGTGTGCACGATTTCTCAAAAACTATTCAACCGATTGCCTTCAAATTTGGACAGAATGCTCAGCTGACATCCTTTTATAGTTTGATGAAGCAAAAAAGCAATACGTTTAATAATTTTTTATTTATAACAAAAAATCGATGAATTTTTTTCGAAAAATCGATACTTCAAGTTCAAAACGTCACCAAATCGTCAATTTTTTTTTCCCTTCATCGAACGATAGCTATATGTGTCTAAAGTAAAATGCTTTTTGGGTTTTTGTTGCAGGATGAACGTGAAGGCTGTAATCGTGCACACCATCAAAAAAGGACCATCGCGCGTCGAGGGCGGTGGGAGGCGGATTTTTTTATGAAATTGTTTAAAAAAATTTTTGTATGTAGTAAACAGATCAATAAAACTATATGCCAAGTTTCACAAGTTTTCCGTTGTATACTTTCTTCACAAAAAAATTCCCAAAAAGCGGTAAATTTTTCGAAAAAAAAGACAATCCCCCCTTAAGTCGCTTTGCTTGTTGTCGGTTTTTCTGTTCGGCACAAATTTTGCAATCGATTTTAAAATAACTTCCCGATGAGCTAGAGACTTGAAACTTTGAACATAGCTCAAATCTGGATGACAGACAGGCAAGTCGGTCACAGAGAGCGGAAAAGAGAAAAAAATTATGAAATGAATGAATGAAGAAATAAAAAACATAGTTAAGGGGCCAGTCCACTTTGGAGCCACGAAAAAAGGCTATTTTCGCGATTTTTAAAAGGATTTTATAAAAGATATGAATATAAAAGTTGTTGATAAATAAAGTCTTGAAATGCATTTTTAAAAAATTGAAATTCATTTTTATTCATTTTTAAGTGCAAAAACGAAAATTTAACGTAACACCTGAAAAATAGGTGGGCTAGGTAGCTCCATCACAACTCGGCAACGGCTTGTCAGAAACAAAAAGATTAAAGTCCATTAGATTCAGTATGACACCAGTTACAAAATGATCCTCGGATACAAAGTATTATCAAAAAATAAAAAATGGCAGATGAAAAACGAAAAAAGTAATAAAAAAAACGCTTTTTTCCGCAGTTTTTCGCAAAAATAGAGTAAAAATCAAAATTTTAAAACCATCGAGGGTCATCTTGTTGCGAATCATGTTTACAATATGTGGTTCGAATTTAAAGAGTATCGATTTATTAGTTTTTGAGACACGATGGAGCTAGATTTTGAAAATGTTGTTTCGAGAAAAACGCGTTTGAAGTTTATACTATGAAAAACTCTTACCTAAACTCAATCGGCAATTCCTGCACCGTACAAAATCCCTTCTGATTGCTCATCATCGTCGATTTCTTCAAGTCTTGCTTGCTTTAGATTTTTTGAAATTTTCAAAGTGGACTGGCCTTTTAAGTGAAAGAATTTTTTTTTTAATAATATAATAATAATAGTAATAATAATAATAATATAATTGTGAAAATAATAATAGAAAATAATTGTGATAATAATAATAATGAACAGTGAATAATGAACAGTGATAATAATAATAATGAATTGTGATAATAATAATAATGAACAGTGCATCAGTGACGATTTCTACTATGGTCAAGGAGACAGCCCCCCCAATGCAAGCGACGCCTAGAGAAGGGGAAGCAAAATTTCACACACACAAGACCAAAAAGCAGAAAATAAGATTATTTAAATTAAAAATAAAAATTTAACCACGTTTTTAAAACGTACTAAAAAATATAAAATAATTTCTCCTAGCCCCATACGGAATTATAACCCAATACAGATTTCCAACCGCATACAGACTGCCCTGAAAATGTGTGATTGTGAATTTTAAATAGCTATCAAGATACTTGTAAGATTTAAAACGAGAAACGTAGGTCACATGCATTGATAATAGTAGGAGTGTAGGTAGTAGCTGTCGTTGAGAAATCTCACACAACGGTTCATATCATTCGCAGTGTCATAAAATTGTTAGTGACTTAGGTGAACTATTCTTGCATCAATTATCAATTATCTATGCTCTGTATCCGGTTAGGAATCTGTATTGGGTCATAAATCTGTATGGGGCTAGGAGAAATTATTTTATACTTTTTACTCCGTTTTAAAAACGTGGGTAAATTTTTATTTTTTTTAAGGAGTTATAGACAGTGAGGATGCCCAAAAAGATCGATTTTTCAATAATTTTTCTTGAGAAGACCTTTAAATATATTGACGTAAAAATGTGTACACATATTATGGTAACTTTTAACTGCATTTTAACATATTTTATTCGTAAAAATAATCATTTTTCAAGCTACTATAGCTGATGCCGGGAGCACCTCTAAAAAGGCGTCTTGCGGTGAGCACGATATCTCTGGACTGGAGCATCCAAAATGAAAAAACCAAAAATATTTCGTTAATATAATGGATTATCTTGTAATTGATCGAAGGAATAAGCAAAATCATAATTTTTGACAAAATGGCGGCTTTTCAAAAAAAAAAATCAATTTTTGACAAAAATTTAGGGCTTAAATCGTTTATAAAATGGAAAATATTTATCGGCGAGAAAAAACCTTCGATTAATTACTAAAAAATATACTTGAAAAGATTATGTTAAAATTTGAGACTGATCGGTTCAGCCGTTTCCGAGGGATCTTGCTCACCGACTTCAAAACACGCAGTTTTGAGAAAAACGCGTTTAAAGTTTCAAAAGCACTTTCGAATGCTCTGACACGTTATTACAAATGTGCTTGTAACTTCGAGAGTATTCGCCGGATTGACAAGAAATTTTCTGTGTGTGTACTCAAATATACAGGGTGTCCAATAGGAAGCTGCTAAAACTAAATAAGTGTCTCTTCCCTCCATCAATTCAATAGGGGTTCCTTTTTCTAAGGCGCATACCTGAGGCCCCGCAGTTTTATTCCAGCCGTGGTTGAAGCAAGTACGCGCGCGTCAAAATGAGTGAGCTCACCACGGAAGAAAAAGTATATCTTATTGAGTGCTTCGTCTCGAGGGGAAAAATTTATAGTAATGCGTATAGAGGGTTTCGTACTAAGTTTGGAACTCATAGAGTTGCCAGCGAAAACACTCTGAAAAGATAAGAATTGAATATTTATTCATACTCATCTATCACACAACTTGTGTTTCAATTCAATTAAACTGCATTGAAGTAATTTTACGTTAATTTTTGTAGGATAATCGATAACTTCGTGAAGTATGGTACACTCCAGGACCGTAGACACGAGTTGCCAGGTCCATCTGTTACGGTGACTACACCAGACAAGATCAACGAAGTTGAGAATTATTTCAAACAAAATCCAAATGATTCGATTCGGAAAGCTGCTCAAGCATTAAAAATAACCAAATCATCATTACACAACATTTCGAAATATTTTTTAAAGTTTCATCCGTATAAAATAAGCACTCATCAATTGTTAACTGAACATGCCATGACGAAACGCATCGAACTTTGTAACACTATTACGGGAATGTTTGGAGCCGAAGAACTTAATGAGAAATTGATTATTTATTCCGATGAAGCACATTTTTGGATGAATGGGTACGTAAACAAGCAAAATTACCGGTTTTGGGGAACGGAAAATCCCAACATATCGCTAGCGAAGTCCCTTCATCCACAGAAAGTAACGGCATGGGCAGCGATTTCAGTAAAAGGAATTTATTTGCAATTCTTGGAATCTACGGTAACAGGAGAGAGTTACAAACAGCTTTTGGAAACGAAATTCTTCCCTTATGCAAAAAAGAGGGGACTGGTTAAAAATGTTTACTTCGTGCAAGATGGAGCGACGCCGCACCGGACTCATGAGGTGTTTGAAGCTATTCATCGCGTATATGGGACTCGAGTAATCGGTCTGGGGTACCCTAAATTTGCTCAAGGCGGACTAGAATGGCCTCCGTACTCACCGGACTTAAACCCTTGTGATTTTTTCTTGTGGGGTTACATTAAAGATCATTGTTACGCTAAAAACCCCAGCACAGTAGAAGAACTGATCGCGGCCATCCAGGAAGTGGTTCGCGGCATTACGAACGATATGTTGGACACAGTTTTTCACAGTTTTCAAAAGAGAATTGATTTTTGTGCACAATCTAACGGTTCGCACTTCGAAAATATCTATCATTAATCACTGTACTTTTTCGTTATTTTTATAAGATGTAATAAATTGACGTAAAAAATATTTGACTGGGTTTTATTTATGTGCGTTTAAAACTGCAGAGTTTCCTCTATTTAAAGCAATTTGGCTTTTCTGATTCTGTGCACGTGTTTTTAAATGACAGTCGATTAGTTTCAGCAACTTCCTATTGGACACCCTGTATGTGCATTGCGAAAAAAAAATAAAAAAAATCGATTTTTCGAAAATTTCAACTGTATATAATTCCTGTATTTAACCCCTTAAATAATCTTATTTTCAGATAAGATTGATACGTTTTCAAAATCCTCACATTTTGCATATCTATATAATTTGTTTAGATGTTCAACGTACAGAATGCAATGAGATCAATCAAGAATCTCGTTGGATTCTGTTCAATGATGTGGCAATCCTTCAGGATTCAAATTGGATTCATACATTGGATTCCGATGGGGGATCCCGATTAGAATCCACTGTACGAGCGTGACGTTTTGGTCAACTAAATCCAATGCGATGATCCATTCATTAGAAAGAGGGAACAAGTATGGGAATCCAATTGGATCCCGATGATAATTTTCGCATGTACTAGTATATTTCCCAAAAATATTATACTCATTTGATATAACCACAGAGCATTATATTATTAAACATAAAGAGGATGTTCTTCGTGTTAATGAAGAATTTAACTTGACGTCGGGCAATTGATTCCAAAAGTTTCCAGCCCCGAGGCTCTTTTCCTCAAGAATACACTATGTAGAGGGAATATTCCGGGGATTATTTGAAAATTTTATTTGACATTAAGGGGTCTTCTCACTTTAGACGCTACAATAGACGATTTTCATGAATTTTTTTATAGGTTTATATTATAGATATTGATATAAAAGTTGTTGCACTTAATAAATACACTTTCGAAATACATTATATTTTTTTATATGTATTTATGTAACCCAAACAAACTGTAAACGCGGTTTTCTCGAAACAACGTTTTTCGACGGCGTGTTGATAAAATCTTTGAAAAAATTCAACCGATCCTTAGGAAATATTAACCACATATTCTTTCGAACTATAGCTATAGCGCATATCAAGGATTTTTTTTTAAATTTTGATATTTACTATGCTTTTTTGCCAAAAAAAAAGGAAAAATCACGTTTTTTTTTTGTTTTTTCGAAAAACGTCCGCCATTTTGTTATTTTTGCATATATCAAAGATCGTACGATATGCGCTATAGCCATTGACATACTGAATGTAAAATCATTTGATTTTTTCGTTTCGGATGATCCATCTCCGAGATTTCATCAACAACGCAGACCTACAATTTTTTAGGACATTTTTTTAACTACCATTTTCGTCTATAAATAGTGACTTGAATAAATCATTAAATATATATATATATATATATATATATATATATATATATATATATATTAGGTGTAGTAAAAAGAAATCCATTATTTTTGCATGAAATTGAAGGCTAAAATAATGGATTTCTTTTTACTACACCTAATATTTCGGAAGTGTATTTATTACGTGTCACAACTTTTATATCAATATCTATAATATAAACCTATAAAAAATGCATGAAAATAGCCTTTTTGGCGTCTAAAGTGATAAGACCCCTTAAGGGGTCCTCTAGTTTCTCGGCTGTTTTTTTACGGCTTTTTCAATAATTTTTTACGGGCAAAGCATCGAAATAATCAATGTCATTGTTTTTGCATAATCTTTATTAACATTGAAATAAGCTTTACAAATTTTTTGAAGTCAAAATATATAATAGAATAAAAGTTATAGTGGCCGACAGGAAGACATCAAGTAAAAGAGGTGCTTGACGGTGACCAAGATTGCGGCTGTTCTGCTTATCTGAAATCAAAAAACCAAACGGCATTTTAATCTTCATATTTAAGACTAGCAATTGAACTAGAGTGAATTCTAAATGACAAAAATTGACTTTTTTATACACTTTTGAAAATTACATTCTATTTTTTACTCATTTTTTCTTAAGTTTTTCGCTCGTACAAAAAAAACTATCGAAGCAATCATGATAATCCTAGTTCAATCGCTGGCTTATAACATATTAAAGATGCTGTATAAATTTGAACAAGATCGGTGCAGTAGTTTCTGAAATATCGTTGTCACCGTTTCGAAAAATGGTGTTTCGAGAAAAAACGCGTTTGAAAGTATACCTGCCCCGTATACCTGCTCCGTTCCAGGGCCGTAACTTGTGAACCACTTCGACTATCGAAAAATCCTTTGGCACACATTTTCTACACACGTTGTGGATGTGATTTATGAAAAAAAAATCGATTTTTTCGACCCGAGAAACTAGAGGACCGCCTTAAGCGACTGATGCCAACAGTTTTCAATGCATGCATATTTCGCCCAAGAATATTACACCGTCCAATCGAGATATTTTTGATAAATTATTCAATTTGATGACAGGCAATCGATTAATTTTTTTTTTCAGTCCATGTATATTTCTCGCAAGAATATTATACGATACGAAGAAGATATTCCGCAAGTTAATTAATAATTTTTATTCTTTATTTCAATGTTTACCCGTTATTCGCCGAGAGAGTCGTTCCGGAGTTCCTTTTTTTTTCGACGGAGTCGTTTTCCGGAGCGTTGCGTCCGGGAGAGTTGTAAATGCCGGGAAATAGTAGGTAAACTCATGCGATACCCAGCAAACACACACACACACACATCCCCTTCATTATCCGCCAACGAGAGAGTGGTACAAGACTTTTATCGCGAAGAAACATTTACCGCCTGCAGAGGTCGCTCCCCGCGTCCAGAAATTTGCATACAAACGCGATCACCGCACTCTCTCCGTCTCGCTTTTTGCTCCCACTTGACTTCTCGCTGCTCCTTTTTTTTTACGCTTTCCCGCAGTCGCTCCTTCAGGCTCGTAGTTTCCTTTTTGCGTTTCTCTTCGTCAAGGAAAACTTCTCGCGAGATGCTTTTCCGCTTGTTTTTTGCCTCGCGCTTAAGGGTCTTCGCCCTGGCGATATGGGGAACGAGGGCGAGGTTGGGAGAGACCCAGCCGGGATTGCGGGGGAGGAATACAAAGATCGAAAGAAATCAAACGAAAGCCCGCACGCCGCCAATCGAACAAAAGCTTTTCTTCACATCTTGTGTTTTCTCGGTCCACGCAGCAATGCAAAATAAAACACCAAATGGAGAACACTTGGACGGAGTACTGTTTCGTCACTTCCTTCTGAACCAGGGTATCTAATATAAAAAAAAATCGAACAGATTTCGTTAGTATATTAATTTGTCGGAGCCGAGTTGAAATTCCGAACTTTGAATGATCAGAAGGCTCAAAACTCCGGAAGAATTTTCACGAAAGACCAAAACGCCGAAAATCTGAACACCGTTAAAATAATTTGGTTATGGAAGTTTTTGAAGTATCAAAATTTTCAATAAATTGACGAGTTATTTCAAGATTTTTTTTTCATTAAGGCAGTATATACATTTACAACGATCAAAAAATAGATTTCTTTTTTTTCTTCTTTAAACGTAGAATATTTTCCTAAAGTTTCAAAGCGAAATTCGATAAACTTCAAACGCGTTTTTCTCAAAACTGAATTATCGAAATTGGCGTGCATGATTACTCAAAAACTATTAAGGCTTTAGGCCACAATAACAGGTATAAAATCACATGCGGATTTAAAAATTCTTTTTCGTAAGAACAAGTGATTCACTTATAAAATTAATTACACATCTATTTAGTATGAATATCAAGCTGTTAGAAAATATATATATTTTTTTTTCGATGTACAAATCGGCCGACTACTAATATTTTCTTGTGTTGTCTTTTTTTTAGCCGCTCCGCGGCGTGACATTTAGCATCCACAATTGTTTACCTAGAACAAAAAATAAAAATTCTCGTTAATCTACATTAGAATACCTAGAGAAGTACGTACGGAATTAAAAAAATACTATTTCTCAGCTATAGGTGGATGAAGTAAAATAAATAGACTTTTTTTGTTTAAAAAAATATGTATTTATTTTACTTCATCCACCTATAGCTGAGAAAGAGTTGAATTTTCGGGCTCGGCTTATAAGACTTTTTTGTAGAAAATTACTTTCTCTACAAAGTTCTCATCTAAATTTTTTTCGATATATCTAATAGCTTAGGCGTTACAGCCGTTTGAATAGATATTTTGCACAATATTCACTTGAAATAATGATGCCGCTGAAACGGTTGAATTTACGGCCATGGCTCAATGAACTTTATTGTGGAGTATCATATTTCCTATGAGAACCCACTTGGAAAATATTGCGATATCAAAATTCGCGGAATGGTAACACTAATAATGAGAAAAACATTTTTTTCAATGTTAATCAAATGGGAAGCCTTCAATTTTGATTCGCGACCTATAAATATTTTTTGACAACCCCCCCCCTTCACGAAAGTTCGTTTTTGGGTACCAACTTAAGGTTTTCGGGCACGATGGGTCAAAAAAAAAGTTGCCCTGAAACGAATCACCCTAATGTACATCGTGTTTTGTCTATTTGTGAGTAAAATAGATCAACACGAAAATATGACCATTGTTTTATGCCTACTACACTTTGTTTTATTCATATTTGATTGAATGTATTCCAATCATTTTTTGGTCAGGTTTGATGAAAACGTCAAGTGGCGCAAAAGGGCAAAGCGAGCACGTGCCCGCACGCTCCAATGACAGATGGCAATGTGAAATTAAGATGATAATAGAAGATAGAAGATGACTATGTGACTTCATTTTAATAATTTTCTCATTTATTTATCTATGCAGAAACTCACCAAAACGTTATTGTTTATAACAATTATGATTTTTTTACATGTTTGAAAGTGGTAATGTTACCTTTTTATACCGATATCCACTATTATTTGCAGATGATAAATAAATAGAAAAGAAAGACACAACAAGCTTCTTGGGATGAGTGCCTTAAGGGGTCGGCTCACTTTAGACGGTAAAAAAGGCTATTTTCATGCATATTTTTGATAGATTGATAAAAACATCCCCCCCCCCCCCCTAAAAATCTCAGAAAGATCGATACAGTAGTTTTTGAGATATTTGACTCCCCGACTTTGAAAACGTACTTTCAAGAAAAAAAAGCGTTAACAAAACTGCCTATGAATCTGTCAAATTTGATCCGATCACCTCGAAATTTTCAGGAAACATTTAAATGATACTGTCAAAATATGTTGGTTCCGATGAAAATTAATTTATCGACTTTCACAACTAGGAAAACCCCTTAAGGGGTTGTCTCACTTTGGACGCTAAAAAAGTCTATTTTCATTAATTTTTTGATAGGTCTATATTATAGATATTGATATAAAAGTTGTTACACTTTCTCAATACACTTTCGAAAAACATTTAACATTTAAAAAGATGTACTTATGTAACCTAAACAAACTACAAACGCGCTTTTCTCGAAACAACGTGTTTTGACGGCATGTTGATAAAATCTTCGAAACTACTGGACCGATCCTCATGAAATTTTAACCACATATTCTTTACGACTATAGCTATAGCGCATATCAAGGAGTTTTTAAAATTTTTATATTTAATATTTTTTTTGCCAAAAACGGTGAAAAAACACGTTTTTTTTGTTTTTTCGAAAATTATCCGCCGTTTTGTTATTTTATCTATACAAAATCGCATGATATGCGCTATAGCCATTAACATGCTGAATCTAAAACCATTTGATTTTTTTGTTTCGGATGATCCGTCTCCGAGATTTCATCAACAGCGCGGATTTACAATTTTGTTTAGGACATTTTTTTAACTACCATTTTCGTCTATAAATAGTGACTTGAATAAATAAAAAGATTTTTTTGTGTATCTCGAAACTGTATAACGGGTATAAAATCATGTGTGATCTTAACAATGTTTTTCGCATGAAAAAGTGCTTCACTCATAAAATTAATTACACATCTATTTAGTATGAATATCAAGCTGTTAAAAAAAAAATATATATATATTTTCGATGTACAAAATGGCCGGCTACTCGAAACTCCTCGAAACAGCTTTTTTCGAATTGGCGTAGCAAATAACTTCAACAATTTTCACTCGATTTACTTCAAATTTAAAAGTTATGTTCCTAATTGCATTTCGCAGAGACGTACGCACGGAATTTGCGATTAATCGAAAACTTTCCATTTCATGAGCAGTTTATAAGCAGTCATAACGAAATTTTTCACTGAACATTCATTTCTTAAGTTCAAATACCTACAACTTTTGAATAAAACAATATTTTTTAAATTCCGTTTGTACTTCTCTAGGTATTCCGATGTGGATTGACGAGAATTTATGTTTTTTGTTCCAGGTGAAAAATTGTGGATGCTAAATATCATGCCGCGGGGTGCAAAAAAAAAGATAAAATAATATATCAGTAGTCAGCCATTTTTCACATCGAAAAAAAAATTCTACCAGCTTGAACATACTAAATAGATGTGCAATTAATTTCCCGAGTGAATCACTTTTCCATACGAAAAAAATTGTTAAATCCGCACATGATTTTATACCCGTTACTTTAGCCTAACGCCTCAGATGTACTAACATTTATATCAATATCTATAATATAAACCTACCAAAAAAATAATGAAAATAGCTTTTTTAGCGTCTAAAGTGAGGAGACCTCTCAAAGATCGACTCTCCGTGCCGCAATGAAAAATGGAACCCTGATTTCATCCCGTTGAATCTCATTCTCTTGGATTCGGCTTTTTTCGTACAAATGTTGACTTGCCAGAGAACTTCGTCTGTTTGGTTGGAAACCAAATTTTTTTTCGGAAAAGTGACCATTTATTCGGAGTTCTGGGTGCCCCCGCAAGAGTTCTGTTAAATATCTTTACAACTTCTCCTCATCAGATAAATATTCGCAACGGTACACTCGAGTAAATTTTGTGAAGTTGCCCCCCCTGCGAAAATCCCCCCTAGCGCAATGCAAGATGGACTAATTACATCCCCTTGAATCTCATTTTCTTGGATTCGGCTTTTTTCGAACAAATGTTGACTTGCCGGAGAATTCCGTCTGTTCGGTCGGAAAGTATCCGTCGCAATTGATAGATCCATGCACGAAAGAATACTCTGATCCGCGTATTTGAACATCGACCGAGACGCTGAAATGCGAAATGTCCCATATTGCAGATAGAACCGGAAGCGTGTTGGTTATGCAGAGCGAGGTGGTCATTTGTAACGCTCATCTCTGCAGCTTTCCAGCATCCCTGAAGGGCTTTTAATCTCTCTATCTCCGTCTCTCTCCCTCTGCTTTCTCTCTCATTCTCACCGTGCGCGCCCCCAACGGACAAGCTGAAGAACGGAGTTCGCCGTTCCCACACGTCGCTGTGCAGCCAAAGGACGTAACTGGGAAACCTCCATGTGTTACTTCGTATCGAGGACGTCCTTCATTCCTTCCAGACATGGAATTCCATTATTGCCTTCTCCATGCAGCGGCCCTCGGTTATTTGTTGATTTTGCTAATCGAATCACCCATTCCTCATTGTTTCCTTTTTCAGATGCTTCCAACCGTTTTTTTCTTTGCAACGTCTCGTGGCGTGCATTCGGAAAATGAAGGTACGCGCTGGCACGGTGTACACGAACGTTCAGTTTTCAGCCTTCGTAGCTTGGGTGGCTCGATTTTCTGTCGGGACTTGAAGGAAAACCTCAACGCGGTCTGAGGTTTCCTGGAAGTCTCCCAACCACATCATCATCAGCTAACCTACCACCGGGGAGGCTCTTTTCATCCGTTCCCTCTCCTTTTCTCCCCCCCCCCTCTCTCTCTCTCTCTACCTACATGGAAAATGGTGCTTTCGAAGTCATACGACTCCAAGGACCACCCCAGCCCATCGTCTCCATTATCATCGTCGCGTGAATCCCGCCGTCTCCAAAATCACCTTCACACCAGTTACACGTAGATATAACACGTTCAAAATAACCCTCCACCGAATATCTACACACGTTCACCGCTTTGCTTTCGTCTCTCTTTCTCTCCCTTTCCGGCATTTGCCTCGCTCACGAGGAGCTCCAGGTCGGTGCCAACGCACACAGACGGAAGCGACGTATCGTCCACCGAGCGACCTACCGAAACCCTTTTCCGTCACGACGTGACTTGCCCACGTTAACGGACTACGTAGCCAAAAGTAGTGGTTACACGGGAGGCGATGTAGGAAGAGACGGAAAATAGCCGAGAGAAAGCGAGACATGGAGCAAAGGGAAGACCACGAAGAAGGGAGAGTCATCCCTTTGCCGCAAAGTCTCCCCGCGGAGGGCAAGAAAGCAGAACGTGATCGACATCTACAGTCTTCGCGGTACCATTTGCTTCATTTTCAGCCTCGATACAAAACGCCCATCTCCCGGTAGATGATGTTTCGAAAAATGACATCCAGTCTTGCGGTATTGGGGGCAAAAGGGCCGCGGGGGAGAGTAAATTGTTGGGAACGTTCCGCTAGGAAGGCTGATGGGATGATGTTGCAGCTCGCTGTCTTCCTAGTCTGAAATTTCTCACTCTCACGTTCTCTCGGGCAATGGAGAGCGAGAGTAGAGCGAGAGAGAGAGATAGAGGGAGAGAGAGAGAGAGAGAGAGAGAGAGAGAGAGAGAGAGAGAGAGAGAGAGAGAGAGAGAGAGAGAGAGAGAGAGAGAATTGGCACGAGCGGGTCCCCGAAGGCGCACACGTTAAACCTTGGTGGACTATTACGATAATCCTGTTGGATCCACGGAGAATCGGTAAGATAGTGCGGAGCAGGGGGTGCAAAGGGGAGAGAAAGAGATAGAGTGAGAGAGAGAGAGGACGAGGGAGAATTTCGGCTCTCCCATGAGTGCAGACACGAAAACGCAAAGCGTGCATGTATGTAGGAGGGAGATACAAGATTATGCGGAGCCAGGGTAGGTATTAACTCTAGGGGATGAGCGCAGGTTAGAACGTAGATTGATCGTGATCCCGATATTTCTCTCTACGACGTATCGTATAGTTATATATGCGTGAGCAAACGCTGCACTATGTTGGATAAATTCTGCCATACACGAGCAGCTGGGAGAGAAGGCAAACTATTACGGCCGCCATATATAATGCATAGAGAGAGGGGGAGGGGTGAAACGAATCTGCAAACTTCATATCGGGTAAGGTACATCAACTTTCCTGCATATTTGTGAAAGTGCACCAAAATCGATGTAAGTCTCCAATGGGTGCGAACCGAGATTGTATGAATGACTTCACCGCCCTAAATGACTCTTGATGACGTCGGGTGAGGCTTGATTCGATGACCTTTTGATGAACTGGCCATCGGATGAATTAAAATGAATTTGACGGTCTTTGATGACCGCGCCATCAGATGAATGAGCCTTTGATGACATCATCAGGTGAGATTCAGAAACTGAATGGTCACATGCAGGACGATTGTGCCTCTTTTTTTTTATCAACCTTCCCATTTGAACGTTTCCATCGAATGAAGAAAACGCAAGCACATCGTAGGGGAGCAAGCGACGAAAGTTCGTTCACCTCTTCCTTTATTTTATCTCTCAAGGTAACGGGGACCGGATGACACCCGGACAATTTTGGGTTTGAGAGATGAAGGGGGGAAAAAAATGTGACGACACCGTCTTGCCGTAACGAAACTCATCTCGTGTGTATATCCTTTTACGCTTCTCTGCTCCTTCTCTCGTTCAACGATTTTCAACCCTCTCGGGTTATGTTCCACGTTGGGGCTTTTCGTCGCCAGGCACACGAGCGAAAAACTTCCACGTTCTGGAATATTTCGCATCACGGCGTATCTCGTGTTTGCCCTTTTTTTCCTTTCTCTTCCTTCTGCTTTCTTACCGTGGGATATGGCGAGGGAGGGAGAAAAAAAATGTGCGGTCCTCGTAACTCATAGTGGGAGGTTATATGTATGTGGGGGATCGGATGAACATAAAAAGGAGGCCGAAGGTCGAATCCACGATCCCTGCCCGGATTATCCCGTAATAGGCGGTCGACGGGATGGCATCGCCATCCTGATTCCTCCCTCTCTCTCTCTCTCTCTTTCTCTCTCCCCTTTTGGATCTCTCTCGTACCAGCCACAATACACGCAGCATTCTGAACGACATCACTACACGTGTTCGAACCAAAAAGAGGGAACATTGAAGACGACCAATTCAACCTACGCAGACCTGCTCGCTGGTTTCTCTCTTCCCGCTCACCCTCATATTCTCCTCGCCTTTCATGCACTCTTCTCTCCTACATCCCGAAAAAACACGATTTGCATTTACATCTTGTAAATTGATGGGTGCCTAGTTGTTAAAGTCGAAAAATCGCTTCTTTCGAAAACAATATATTTTCATAGTATATCGTGTTATAAATGTTTCCTGAAAGTTTCAAGATAATCGGATCAAAATTGACAGATTTATAGGCTGTTACGTTGACGCAGGTGGAAACGCTCGGAGCATAGCACAGTGGATCGAAATTGTGAAAAAATTTGTTATTGGAACGATCTTCAGATGGATGTACTCCCATTCGTTCGCAGATGATCTATAAGGTCATTGGCACAATCTTCAGATGAATATGCTTCCATTCATCCGGAGATGCCATTTAAGGTAATTGGAACGACCTTCAGATGAATGTGATCCCATTAATCCGAAGATGATCCTTAAGGTCATTGGAACGACCTTCAGGTGTGCTCCCATTCATCTCGAGATGATCTTTAAGCTCATTGGAACGACCAGTGCCCCCTTTCACCCACAAATGATTTTTAAGACCATAGAGTTTGATCAATGTTGTTGGAGGCAATAGGCTGCTACGAAGCCGGTCCTCGCTCGATGTCTTCACGATGACCTTTCCTCATGTATGTCATACCCATACATGCCGCAAATGCTCTAATGAAGATAGACACCTATGGACACACACTCACCCCCGCCGATCTTTCCCACATATACGTAAACAGAAAATAGCTACGACCAGATACGGAGAGAATCGTGCCCTTTGAACTTTGACGCGGTTACGAAATTGGCCCCAATAACGCGACGGAGACGGAAAATGAAAAGATACAGAAGCATTCGTGGCTCGGCTTTCTATATTGATTTCCCATTACCCTGTGCCTCATCGTTCCCGTGTGTGTCACGACGGGCCAGAAAAGGCATTCAATTGATCCCCCATGTAGCGGAGAACGAACATTTGCCACTGGCACGTTCCTTTCCGATACGCTTGTCAGTGTAATACACGAGCCTCAGCCTCACACCCACGTACACTTTTTGACCCAAAGACGTTGGCCCCTCGACTGGCAGATGAGAGGACTCTAAAAAAAGATGCCACTTGCGGTGATTTTCCGAAACATCGAAACGATTCTGCCCCCCCCTCTTCCGCTGCTTGATTTTCCCGTTTTCGCCGTGAGGGCGAGCTCGAATAGGAGCATCATCGTCGAGGGCTTACACGGCGGATTTCGCCTACGGAAGATAAGGGACACGTCATGGGGAATCTTGCCCATCCCCGTATCCCTAAGACCAAAAGGGACGGAAAATCAAAGCTGTTTTTTTTCCACTTTAACTTTTACACGGGGATCTTGGAGTTCGTGAAAATCGACAGGATGTTCGCGCTGTGTCGATGCGAGAACGATGCGAAAATTGAATCTGAGATCTTGACGAAACGACCCGTCAATGTCCTCGTGATCGGCAAATTTTCATCAGTCGTTTTTGGGACTTGGGGTCTTGGGGTTCGAGGCTGTAATTGGAGGATGATAAGGGCTTCGCCATTAAAGGCTCGTTATTGCAGGATTATCGTATGCGGGCTTTTTTCCGCTGGGGATCAAAGATAGGGATTTTTTTTTCTTCAATGGAAATTTAGTACAGTTGTGCCGTCGCTGAAAAACCCCGTTATCGGAAAAAAATTAGAAAGCCAGTTTTTTGACAGGTTTCTGTAGGTGCCACGGGTGCTAAATCCAAGTTTGTCAAAAAATCGGGGTGCAGGTTTTTTTTAGGGGATGAAGGGGGATGGGGGTGGATTGATGACAAACTACAACCCCTACGAGGTCGGAGCCGCGAGACAAAATGTTCAGAAAAATCCGGACTTCAGTTTTGTCCACAGCGCCGAAGTCGTGGAAGTTCATTTTGGGGGTGAAATTTTGAAAAATCAGTTTTTATTCAATACCTCTTTAGGAAAAAATCGTACACTGTTTGTTCAAATGGGAACATTGTAGCTCTTGAAAAGATGCGACAATCGAGTATTTGACCATCACTCTTCGATAATATCTTTACCCCCAAAAAATTGTTGAAATACCAATAAAAATTTGTTTATCGAATAACTCAAAAACAATCGATTTTTCGGGTATGGCTTGAATGTACGAAATGTAGAGAATAATTTTCTCCATATTTTCGTTTCTATGGACCACCCTTGAATTTGAATTTTCCAACCCCTCTCGGGGGTTGAAAATTCAAAACGAAATTCTGGGTAAACTATTGACAGTACGAACTCGCCGTCGTGGAACAATTTGTAGCTTAAATCTCCAATTCTCTAAATTTCGTACATTTAAACTAGCCTCGAAAAATCGATTGTTTTTGAGTTATTAAATAAACAATTTTTTTTTGAGACTAACAATTTTGTTGCGTTTAAAGATATTATCAGAGAGTGATTAAATACTCGATCGACGCGTTTTTTCAAAGGCTACGACTTTCCCATTTGAACAAAATTTGTATGAATTTTTCCTAAAGAGTTATTGAATTAAAACGGATTTTTCAAAATTTCACCCCACTTTTTCACCCCCAAAATGAACTTCTACGACCTTGGGGCTGTGGACAAAAGTAAAGACCGGATTTTGCTGAACATTTAGTCTCCCGGCGCCGACCTCGTGGGGGTTGTAGTTTGGCATTCATCCATCCCCATCCCCCTTCAACCCCTAAAAAACCCCTACACCCCGATTTTTAGGAAAACTTGGATTTAGCACCCGCGGCACTTACAAAATTACCTGTCAAAAAACTAGCCTTCTAATTTTTTCCGATTTCAATATACAGCACGACTGTACTAATTCGGAAAGGGACGAAGAGCGGGGCAAAAAATCAGCGCGGCGCGATATGACGCAAGTTCTTATCGCTCGCCGAGAGGATATGCGGTCTTTGTCGGAACGGAAAACGTCGAAGGTTAGAACAGCCGGATCAGTTTCAAGTCGCGTTTGCTCGGAAAGAAGGAGAACGTCCGTGGGATCCTCGACGCCTACACTGAGAGAAAAGCCCATGGTGTTTACAACAAACGCCCATGGTAAAAGAGGGGATAGTGAAATTCGTTATAGTTTATTGACACTGCAATCATAATATGGGTAACACGACTATAAACGAAAAGTGTACCTAAACATGCAATTTGAGTGGTTCACTATCTATTATCCCCGAAATGATTATTCATATAGATATGATTAATTCATATGAAATGATAACAATATAGATATGATTAATTCAGTGCTATAATAAAATCGGGGTACAAATACTAATATCGTATACTGTACGTTAAGTTTCGTTCAGTCAAACTTCTACCATGCTTTTCATGTTTGTACAAATCATATGGTTAACATTAAAGTTTTTCGAGTTTAATTTGTTAGAGGACCTTATGAAAAGTGACTATTCGAAAAAATTATACCAAAGTTTGCTTATAGCGAAGACGTAAATCATTTGCAGTTAGAGCAATTGCAGCTTAAGGGGTTGGGCCACTCTAGAGGCCGAATAAATAGGCTTTTTGGGGATTTTATTTCAGAAAAACCATAAAATAAATCGAGAATACAAAAAGGCTGTTTATCATATTTATCGGCGACTGTATACAATAATTTTTTTAAGGCGTTACCCCCACTTGTAGCGCAAAAAAGGCCTTTTTCATGATTTTTTAAAAAGAAAACTACACAACTTTTTTAATCGGTCAATATACCATCTTAAAGAACACATCTTGAAGAACTTTCAGTAATTTTTTTATTGAAAAATATTACATTGTTTAGTGGCAAATGGCCGTCAATGAAATAATGTTTTTATATACACGGTTTGCGGTGACCAACATTGCGGCGAAGTGGATCATCTGAAGAAAAAAATGCGGATGGATTTAGTCAAATATAAGTATAAACTAGTCTTTAATCGAAGGATTTTAAAAAATATTCATTTTTCACAAAATGGCGGACAGTCAAAGTTAATGGTTCGATTTTAACGAAAAAAACGGCCGTTTTTTGGCTATAAAACGGCCATTTTTTTCGAAAAAAAAATCGAACGATCAAAGACTACATTTTTATGTATTAAATAAGCCTGCAAAATTTCAAGAAGATCGGTTCATTAGTGTTCGAGTAATCTTGGTCACCGACTTCAGAAATGCCATTTTGAGAAAAACGCGTTTAAAGTTTCTCTTTCAACGCTCTTTCAACGCGGATTCTTCTCTTTCAACGCTCATATCTCAGTCAATTTTGTTCGGATCGACTTGAAATTTTCAGGACATATTCTCAGATACTTTTACTCCAAAAAAATGCAATAAAAAAAATCGATTTTTTCAAAATCGCAAGTGGGGGTAACCCCTTCAAGACTAGATAATACGGTACAAAAACTAAATTCATTTGGTTTTTTTTTTATTTCAGATGATTTGTTTCCGAGCAGGAGTGGTGACCGCGAAGGACCTTTTTTGCACAGCGGTCTGTGCAATTTACTGCATCTCCGTCGTTTATAAATATTTCTCAATAAAAAAATTGTCAAAGATACTTCAAATGATACCCTTTACTAGAAAAAAAAGTTAAGAAGTAGCACTCATTTTCCAAAAAAATAGTACCAGGGAATATCCATTTTATGAAAAACTACTATATTATATAGCATTGAAGAATAAACGTATATTTGTACGATTGGTGGTTACGGTTAACATGTGTGCATTATTCATGCAACTACTAAAATATCAATAAGCAGTACTATACTTTTGGCAGTAACTATGGCTTTAAAATATTATTGTCCCTTCAGGAAAATATAAAATACAGTTAAAATATGGTTGAGAACACCATACATTTCTCTCAGTGTGTGTATGTGGTGTTATCCAACATGCGGAAGCGCTGATAAAAGCCAAGGAGCGAAGGTTTTTCGTGGTTTCCCGCAAATTGTCGCGGAAGTGGCAAAAAGAATGAAACGCCAAAGCTGGCCGGAGGGAAAATGTGTCGAGTAACTTCTCCCTCTAAGGCCTTAAAGTGGATTTGTCTGGTTGCAGATGTTCCCTCGTATGCTCTGATGGCCTTTGCGATACCGAGTCCATCACTCTGATCCCACTGTTGTCACTGGTCCATTTCCAATTCCTGGGCTGGACCCCAAAGTGTTGTCCGTAGCCTCTTGCTTGCTGAGGCACTAGTGCAACGCGGTTACACGAGGGCACAGGAAAACTGGGAATTTCTAGGCTGGGGAGCTGTCATTTTTTTTTTTCGGTTTCCGTGGCATTATTATCGGGAACTCAGCGAAACTGCCAGTCCGCTTGGCAGTCGAGGCACTGCTAAGTGGTCAACATTGCATGGTCCAGAGCAACGTTGCTTAATATGGGAAATTGACACCTACCACGTGACCACCGCGAATTTTTGGCTTTCAATGGAAAAACTCACAGTGATGTTTATAATTGACGGGAAAATTTCCGTCGGATGGACCCTTAAAATAGAGTAAAAGTGAAAAAAAAAAATTTCGACCACTTTGGACGTTTTTTCAAAATCCTGACATTTCAAATAGCCGTAGTAGCGTTTCTATTTGGGCTACGAGGGTTCATTAGGGGGGTTCTGAAACAGATTTTGCCAGACTTAGAATGCTGCTTCTTTTTTACTGATATCTCACACGGTAAGTGCACTTGACAAATGGCTGAAAAAGTGGCAAATCGGTATGGAAAAATTGGCAAAAATCGATAGGCTGAATTTGAAATTCTGTGAAAAATCGAAAAATAATAGCCGCTGGCCTATTCAAGCGGCATTTTACAGAGAAAATGATAACGAAGAGAATGAGCACAGAGTGGGGTTCCAAATCGAAAGGGGAAAGAAATGCTCGACGATAAAGTGGAGCCACTTATCTATGGCAGAGATGCCAAAAAATTAGGATTGTAGTATTTTTTATGGTCTATTCCAATGTATTTTTATCCTTTGACCACGAATTTGTCATAAAATGGTTAATTCGTCGTACATTAAAAAAATAAATAGTCGAAAATGTATTGTGACAGGTTTTTCGCGTTTTCCCGGCTTAATTTTCAGCATTCATATTCGTAGTTGGTGGAAAAATAAAAATAATGTAAAAGTCGATGAAAAATGTTTTCGACCTTTTCGGCCACTGTTCCGGAATTGCTAAAATCGTAAAATTTCAAACAGCCGTAGCATCGGTCCTATTTTCTTGCTGCAGATTTATTAGGGCGGTTTTGAAAAAGATTTTGACAGACTTATAGATAATACCGCTTGATTCGTCCCGATATGTCAATTAGTTTACCCGAAAAGTCCACTTGAAAAATGGCCGAAAAAGAGGCAAAAATCAACAATTCGTCTTTGAAATTCTGCCAAAAATAAAAAAAAATGCCAGCAGCTACGTCCTTCAACCGGGATTGTGAAGGGCTATTGATTCGAAAGAGAATGAGCTTAAAAACGAGTCAAACATAAAAAGCGTCGAAATAACGAGCGATTCAGTAAACAAAATTTTTTTTTTGGCTGAGTTGCGAAAAAAATTCGATTTTTAATATTTTTTTCATAAATCCTTACCATTCATATCCCGCAAACCCTCAATTTCTATTAAGGCGTTACCCCCACTTGTAGCGCAAAAAAGGCCTTTTTCATGAATTTTTTAAAAGAAAACTACAAAACTTTTTTAACCGATCAATATACCATCTTAAAGAACACATCTTGAAGAACTTTCAGTAATTTTTTTATTGAAAAATATTACATTGTTTAGTGGCAAATGGCCGTCAATGAAATAATTTTTTTATATACACAGTTTGCGGTGACCAACATTGCGGCGAAGTGGATCATCTGAAGAATAAAATGCGGATGGATTTAGTCAAATATAAGTATAAACTAGTCTTCAATCGAAGGATTTTAAAAAATATTCATTTTTCACAAAATGGCGGACAGTCAAAGTTAATGGTTCGATTTTAACGAAAAAAAAGGCCGTTTTTTGGCTATTAAACCGCCCTTTTTTTTCGAAACAAAAATCGAACGATTAAAGACTACATTTTTATGTATTAAGTAAGCCTGCAAAATTTCAAGAAGATCGGTTCATTTGCGTTCGAGTAATCTTGGATTCTTCTCTTTCAACGCTCATATCTCAGTCAATTTTGTTCGTATCGACTTGAAATTTTCAGGACATATTCGCAGATACTGATACTTCAAAAAAATGCAATAAACAAAAAACGATTTTTTCAAAATCGCAAGTGGGGGTAACCCCTTAAAAATCGTCGGGTGTGTACAGAATCCGCTTTTCGCCTACGTAATTTTGATAATCTCCCATTGTATTTGCATTCGGCGGAAAATGTCCCATCGGACAGACCCTAAACTGGTTTAGTGTAGGAGAAACCGGTGAAATGAGAAATGAAAACGACGAAAAAAAATTGGAGTAGGTAGTGGGTGGATTGAGACAGCGTTAAGAAGTTTGGCGCGTCACCGCTCGCCAAGTTTCTTTCTCTCTCGCTCTATATATATTTGTCAACGAATCTGGCGAGAATGCACGAATTAAAGGTCGAGACTGAGTGAGTATTAAAGGACATTGCAAGAAGGAGAAAGACAGAAACCGGGAGTTGAGGAGGGGGGTGCGTGAGTTAAGAGCAGCCGGTGGGTTTCTCTCTCTCTCTCTCTCTCTCTCTCTCTCTCTCTCTCTCTCTCTCTCTCTCTCTCTCTCCCTCTCTCTCTTCCTATGTCTCTCTTCGCCTGGCATTTCCATCGTAGTCCCTTTTCATCTCGGCCACACGCGTGTGGGCCCAAAATTCTATGTCTCTCATTCCTCACCCTCCTCCCTTGCCGCTCTCTCGTTATCTCTCTGGCTCCATCTCTCTCCTGGATTATGAGACGGGTTTGGCAAAGCATTCCAAGAGACGCGCTCGAGGGCGTAAGAAGCATCTTTTACCCCCCCCCCCCCCCCCGCACACCATATCTGTGTCTCTTCGCTTTGGATGCTGCGGTTGCGGCGTGTTATTCCCTAAACCGCGCACTTGTACAGGGTGTTACAGAAAAGATAAATGAACGCTTCCAAAAACTTTGGCAAATAAAATAAAAGCTCCAAGGATCTGAAATATGAGAACGTTGAATAAGTTCTCGCTGTTTGCCAACAGAACAGGAGCTTCACTAGATGGCCGCATGGCGACGCGTTAGTTCCGCAAAAGTCTGCCAACGGCAAGGAAGGAAGGTACTTGCTGGCAAGCAAGGTTGGCAGGCCTGAACAGACGACATAGAACCCGTCCGAACAAATATCATCGCCGTTGAAAAAGAAATGTAAAATAGATATCCGAATAAATAGTGGTGTCAAGAAATATAATCCGAGAAAAATTCATTACTACTTCTTGGGAGGAATTCCATGCAAGGAACCCACACGTGTGTGTAGTTTAAGATGGTAATGCATGTATAAAGAAGTACTATAAGCAAGTTTGAAATTTAGTGTATGTCATTTCCCCGAAGTGTAAAAAACTTTTTTTTCATAGAGTCAATGTGTCTTTTCACTTTAGACGATAAAAAAGGCCATTTTCATTATTTCTTTGATAGGTTTATATTATGGATATTGATATAAAAGTTGTTACCCTTAATTAATACACTTTCGATATACATTAAAAATATTTTTGCGTATTTATGTAACCCAAACAAAATTTAAACGAGTTTTTCTCAAAACAACGTTTTTCGACGGCTTGTTGATAAAATTTTCGAAACTACTGAACCGATCCTTATGAAATTTCAACCACATATTCTTTGTAACTATAGCTATTTCGCATATCAAGGATTTTTTATAATTTTGATATTTACTTTTTTTGTTTTGCCAAAAACGGTGAAAAAACACGTTTTTTCGAAAAATGTCCGCCATTTTGTTATTTTTGCTATATAAAAAATCGTATGATATGCGCTATAGCGCATCAGACGGTTTTCGATTCAGTATGTTAATACATCAAATTTTTTTGTTATTTTATGTTACGTTTGATGTATGTTAAATTTTATGCTTGATGTATGTTAATACATCCAAAAATCAAACGGTTTTAGATTCGGTATGTTACTGAATCTGAAACTGTTTGATTTTTTCGTTTCGGATGATCCATCTCCGAGATTTCATCAACAGCGCAGACCGACAATTTTTTTAGAACATTTTTTTAGCTACCATTTTCGTCTATAAAAAGAGGCTTAAATAAATAAATTAAAAAATTTCATGTATTTCGAAAGTGTATTTATTAAATGTAACAACTTTTATATAAATATCTATAATATAAAGCTATCAAAAAAATCATGAAATTAGCCTTTATAGCGTTTAAAGTGAGAAAACCCCTTAAACATGTAAAATTTCGTGCCAAAAATGAGTATTTGCGAGGAACTTACTGCACTACTTTCTTCAAAAAGATCTGCAGCTGAACAGAATTCTCGTTGAGACTTACGACGACCATGCTGTCGGAAACAACTGCAGAGATTGGTTTCAACGCTTCAAAAATAATGATTTTGATGTGTTGAATTTGAGGCATTACTTCCTGAAGACTCATGTCAGACGCTAGGTGAACTTGCCGAATGATTAGAAGTTGACCACACAAAAGTTTCGAAACGTTTAAAGCATTAGAAATGATTTTCAAAAATAACGCATCATTTTTTCCGAAAAAAACATTCAATTATTCAGCATCCCAATATTTTCCTAAGATTATCTGCATATTTATTCAGTGATACCTAGCGATAATTTATTTTATTTATGAGAAAAAGAAATCATTATTGTACAGTCAAGATCGAGGCACGTGCCATTGTAATTGCAACAGCACCATTTTCGGACACGCAAGTTGTGATGCCAAATTATTCTAGAACACAATAATTCCAATTGTTCCAAATATAAGTGTTCCAGATGTTAAAAGTAATTTTTCGAACCCATAAGTTCGACATTCCGTCTTACTAAATTTAGTCCTCGCAGAATGTGACAGGATTTTTTGAAGCAACGACTATAGCGTTTTCTTTTGTGAAAGTAAGTCGAGAAAATATTAAAAGGATCTTAGATCCGTGAGTATTGGGTCGAATTTCGTTAATGGTAAAATTGATCGAAGTCGCACAACGGACGTAAACCAACGTCCACTTTTGAGTCGCCCTGTAGATGCTACGTCTGGCTAGCAGAAGGTCACAAATTAAATCATTCCGGCCGTACAATCGTACGAGTTACGCCTCTATGGCCACTGGAGACAGAGAGGGCACGAATGGACGAGATAGAACGCGAGAGAGTCGGGTGTTCGGTATAGGAACGAGATGACGAGCGTACAGACCAGTAGAATGAAACGAACACTCGGCATGTTTGCTCTCCCGTATACCAAAGCCACAAAATGTTGTCGTACCCACACAAACAATAATATACATACACCACGTTACGCAGCGTCTCTGCATCCAACACAAAATTCGCATAAACACTCGCGATCCTCGTCCCTCCTTCGACCTCTCGCGACGTCTCGCGGTTTCTAAGCACCTACGGCGCACCTGCCCTTCGCTCCCTAACCAACCAACGAATTGTTTCTTGCTGCAACGGGAATGCGCATTAAGAGAAAAAATGTCTGACAGCTGGAGGGGGAGAGAGAGAGAGAGAGAGAGAGAGAGAGAGAGAGAGAGAGGTTTGTGGAGAAAAATCTGTCTCCTGGGCTGAATAAGGGCTGACGAAGGGTTGGGACTGATTTGCAATTACTTCGTAGCGAACAAGACCTTGTCCAATCCATTTGAGCGAGAAATGAAAAATGATGACGTTTACCGAAGAATTTACGTATGCTACCAACAGAAATACGCAAAAGGTTATTAAATTAACAATTAATGATTACAATTACTATTGTAATTGATAATTGAATTACTTTGGAACAGATTACTGAAGTAACTACACTGAGAAAAAAAATGATTGATCCAATATCATTGGTGTTGTTGAATGAAATTTCGTTGATTCAATTGTAAAATTGTCGGTGTAAATAATCGGATTAATTAGTCCAAACGAAACGCTATTGACTTTAATAACATGATAACATTAAAAGTTTTTTTTTCATTCAAAAGATATATCGTTAGCCGAGAACAATATATCTTATTATTATATTATTGAATATATTATATTATCATATTATTGAATATTATTGAATCTATCTAAAAAATAATCGCGAACAAATTATATAATTTTCAATGTATTTTCTGCAACGAACAGAAAAGCGTTTTAATTCATAGCATGCATATTGTTAATTCGAGTACACAAGAAATATTTAATTTCGCTGGTTTGATTCAGATAAAATTTCTATTGAGTAAATATATTATTCGTTATCGCCTTCACTATATTCGATATTGATTTTTAAGTAGATTATTCGTTAAAGTATTAGTATTTTATTTTGGTCAAAAAATTTTAAGCGAATGTCTGAATGGATTAAAAATTTATGCGAAAATAAGATTTGATTCTTACGCATACACGAAGCGCCTAAATCATAGTCATTTTTATTTAATTTTTTTATACAATAGCGTTAAATGAAAACGATGTGTACTTGTTTTGATTAAATATCTTACTAAAATACATCTATGTTCATTAAAATTTTATTTTCGATTTAAAATTAAATGCTATTAATATGACGCGTGTATAATTGAACTGAATAAATTACAGCAATCAATACAATACTTTTTTCTTTGGTTAAAAAAATTAAACCAAACCATATATAATGGCCGAGCGCCACCGAAATGATAGGTGAGAGGAAACTCGTAGTCCTCGGAGTAACCGCTAGAAGCCGCACGCGCGCTCATTTCTCGTAAGCGTAGCTCGAACCGAACATCTACTTAAGCGCCGGAAAAACTCTACATGGCCAAGAATAAAGGGTAGTATCTGTACTTATCAGTTTAATATCCGATGATCGTTCCAATGCTCACTTTTTATTTGAGATCTTAAAAGAATGTAAAATCTCCAATTTTTAAACAAAACCAATTCGATCAGACATTTCATTGTGACAATTCTATCCTACTCTAAAGAACTGCATGCGAATTTCTTTCAAATATTTTCAGCAAATCAGGTGGGTGAACATTTATTTGAACCAATAATCAAGAAATGTTTGCAAGTGCATATAGAATCATATTAAAAACATGACTTCTCGAATTCACCAATATGTTGTTTTGATTGCAATGAACATTTATTTCATCGAATATTATATTTTTTTAAACTAGAAACTAAATGCGTTGCTACACCTGACACTTGTACTTTGTGGCAAAAATACCATTATTTCGAGTCCATATTGTTCATTTTTCAATCATTATATACACTTGTTTCTATCTCATGCAACTACTCTTGATATTGTACGGAGTACGATAATGTTACGTCATATTCGTTTCGATGTAGTAAAGCAATAATTCATTCTATTGAGTATATTTTTGTACGAAATACGAAATGTTGTAGCAATCGCTAAATTATTTCATCCATACATCTACAGATTCCATAAAGAATGATTTCAATAGATTATCATTTTATTTTAAGGCCTTAGGCCTTAGTAATGAGTATAAAATCATGTGCGAATTTAACAATTTTTTTTCGTACGAAAAAGTGATTCACTCATAACATTAATTACACATCTATTTAGTATGGATGTGAAGCTTTTTTCCAATTGGCGTGACAAATAACCAACAATTTTCACTCGATTTACTTAAAATTTAAAAGTTATGTTCCTAATTGCATTTCGAAGAGAAGTACGTACGGAATTTCTGATTAATCAAAAACCTTTCATTTTACGAGCAGTTTATGAGCAGTCATAACGAAATTTGTCACTGAAAATTCATTCCTTCTTTTCAAATACCTACAACTTTTGAATAAAACAATATTTTTTGAATTCCGTACGTACTTCTCTAGGTATTCTAATGCAGATTGACGAGAATTTTTGTTTTTTGTTCTAGGTAAAAAATTGTGGATGCTGAATGCCACGCCGCGGAGCGCCTAAAAAAAATAACAAAAGAAAATATTAATAGTCGGCCATTCTGTACATCGAAAAAAAAAATCTTTTCTAACAGCTTGATATTCATACTAAATATATGTGTAATTAATTTTTTGAGTGAATCACTTTTTCATACAAAAAAAAATTGTTAAATTCGCACACGATTTTACATCCGTTACTGTGGCCTTAAGGGAGACTTTGTTTTTCGTTCGTTTTTCGTATCGTTTGTTCGATAGATACATTTTTGCATTTATTATTTATCTTTTTATGCGAAAATTCGATTTTTTTTTAAGGGGGGATTGTCTTTTTTTTCGCAGAATTTACCGCTTTTTGGGAATTTTTTTGTGAAGAAAGTATACAACGGAAAACTTGTGAAACTTGGCATATAGTTTTATTGATCTGTTTACTACATACAAAAAAATTTTTAAACAATTTCATCAAAAAATCCCCCCTTAAACGCGTTTTTCTCGAAACAGCTTTTTCACAACTGGTGTGCACGATTTCTCAAAAACTATTCAACCGATTGCCTTCAAATTTGGACAGAATGCTCAGCTGACATCCTTTTATCGTTTGATGAAGCAAAAAAGCAATACGTTTAATAGTTTTTTATTTATAACAAAAAATCGATCAATTTTTTTCGAAAAATCGATACTTCAAGTTCAAAACGTCACCAAATCATCAATTTTTTTTTCCCTTCATCGAACGATAGCTATATGTGTCTAAAGTAAAATGCTTTTTGGGTTTTTGTTGCAGGATGAACGTGAAGGCTGTAATCGTGCACACCATAAAAAAAGGACCATCGCGCGTCGAGGGGGGTGGGAGGCGGATTTTTTGATGAAATTGTTTAAAAAATTTTTTGTATGTAGTAAACAGATCAATAAAACTATATGCCAAGTTTCACAAGTTTTCCGTTGTATACTTTCTTCACAAAAAAATTCCCAAAAAGCGGTAAATTTTGCGAAAAAAATGACAATCCCCCCTTAATTTCCGCCATTTTCCGAAATTTGTACTAAACGAAAAACCCATCCGTCATTCCATGACCAAAGGTTCACAGATTGATAATATGCTTTGAATTTGTGTTTCAGATCAACAAAGAGGGGGCAGTGATGTCAGCCGTTTACCTCCCGCGATTTGAGGACCTGTTTTCGCGGAGCTGCAACGGCCGCCATTTTGGTTTTTCTTTCAAAAAAAAAATTTTTTTAACGTTCTGTATATCATGAATAAAAGCAAGAAAAAAACCGCACTCAAAAAGCTTTACTCGTTTCCTTTAAAAAAAATAAAATGCAAACACCTGAAATATGGCACTCCAAGGACAAAGTCTCCCTTAAGGATAATGGAGATATCGAGAGAACGGAAGAGATTTTTAAATAAAACAATATGTTATTAAAGTCGACCACATTTCCCAATATTTTATAGTATTGTAACAATGTCATATATCGGTGGCACTCCGTGTCCAGACATTCATCCAAGTCACCCAATGTATTTTTTTTATCCAATTGGTTTTTTTCTCAGTGTAGGGACAAGTTTGGCAATCCATTTGGATCCCTATGACAATTTCGGCACGGGGACACAAACTCACGAATAGGGAGAACTATTACACGACCTCCTCAAAATCGAGCCCGGTACTTGAGAGCGTGTAAACCAGAGTGTTATTAACGCCTCTCTCCCTCTCGCCCCTTCTCGCTCATCTTCCACCTTTGGATAATCATTTGCCGTTGAAATAATGAAGTTTGAATATAATTTTGATAATATCGTCCGCCGCTCAACCGAGAATTATTACATGTTACGGAGAGGAAGAGAGAGAGAGAGAGAGAGAGAGAGAGAGAGAGAGAGAGAGAGAGAGAGAGAGAGAGAGAGAGAGAGAGAGAGAGAGAGAGAGAGAGAGAGAGGGTGGGGGGCTCCTGGATGCTGGAGAATGTCTGAGCTCCAGGATTATATTATCGCGTATGTGTACGCCCTCGCTCGTACGTAAGGTTAAGGAAGGGTGTGAGGTAGAACAAAATCTCTCTTATCCCTCGTGGCTTTGAGTATTAATAAACGACGAAGTAGTTATAACCAAAGTTGCCGCACCCAATGTTGCATTATAAGTTGCGGTTTCACGCTCAATTTTCAAACTTTCCGACGACAAAGTGCAGTCTGCGCGCTCGAAAGCAAGTTCCCAGCCTTCCTCGAAAACTCCTCGAGCTCCAGGAGTCGCCCACAGGCCCAGACAAAAGTACGAGAAAACACGTTTAAATGCATTTCCACTCCAAATTATACGACGAGAAACAAAATTTAACTTGAAATTTAACGTAAACGGGACGTTTGAATGCATTTCGTGAGTTTTGGCGGGTGAACGATTTTGTCGTATATGCTTCGGAGGGGCGAGATTGATGCGCGACAGCGAGGAGCGGCGTTGACCAATACTTGGATGGGTGACCGCTCAGCCGCGGAAAAAAGGCCGTTTTCATGATTTTTTTTAAAGAAAACTACAAAACTTTTTTAATCGATCAATATACCATCCTAAAGAACACATCTTGAAGAACTTTCAGTAATTTTTTTATTGAAAAATATTACATTGTTTAGTGGCAAATGGCCGTCAATGAAATAATGTTTTTATATACACGGTTTGCGGTGACCAACATTGCGGCGAAGTGGATCATCTGAAAAAAAAAATGCCGATGGATTTAGTCAAATATAAGTATAAACTAGTCTTTAATCGAAGGTTTTTTAAAAATATTCATTTTTCACAAAATGGCGGACAGTCAAAGTTAATGGTTCGATTTTAACGAAAAAAAAGGCCGTTTTTTGGCTATAAAACGGCCATTTTTTTCGAAAAAAAAAATCGAACGCTTGAAGACTACATTTTTATGTATTAATTAAGCCTGCAAAATTTCACGAAGATCGGTTCATTAGTGTTCGAGTAATCTTGGTCACCGACTTCAGAAATGCCATTTTGAGAAAAACGCGTTTAAAGTTTCTCTTTCAACGCTCTTTCAACGCGGATTCTTCTCTTTCAACGCTCATATCTCAGTCAATTTTGTTCGGATCGACTTGAAATTTTCAGGACATATTCTCAGATACTTATACTTCAAAAAAATGCAATAAAAAAAATCGATTTTTTCAAAATCGCAAGTGGGGGTAACCCCTTAATGATTTATCCATGGTAAATGCAACTCAGTGAAAATAGTGTCGCCTGCGTCGACGCGGGTTTTCGGCAGTTTCCCTGTGCCCTCGTGCCGAACGCTGCACATTGGGAGTGGCTTAAGGGGCTATACCAGTGTGAACACTGAAAATTTGGGCGATTTTCGGGAATTTTTTGGAAGAAAACTGCTCAATTAAATGTTTCGGAAAATTAAGAATATATTTGGCTATATTTGACCTAAATTTCATAATTTTTTCATAGAAAAATATTGAGATCGAAGCGAGTTATGCGCTGCCTTCGGAGGCGCCAAAAAAAGTCCCTCCACCGCTGACATGATTCCGGCCGATTGAGTAGCTGAAACCGAAAAAGGAAAAAATGTCGTCAAACTGGAAGGTATTTCCTGTACACTGACGTGGGGTTTTCGAAAAATATCAAAATCTAACAAAATGGCGTAGTTGTGAAAAAAAGTCTGTTATCTTGCCTATAAAATGGTCGTTTTTTTCAATGCCAAATCGTTAATTTTCATCCGATCAAAAATATCCTACGTCATTGTAGAGTAAATATATTCAAGGGTACTCAGTTCAAATTTCAAGTCAATCGGATAATTGCTCTTTGAGTTACAATTTCAGCAAATCAAAAAAATCTCATTTCGTGAAAAACGCATCTAAACATTTAATTATCGATTTTTGCAAGACAAAATGATTAGAGATACGGCCTTGAAATTTTTACAGGATATTCTTGAAAGTATAAACCGTCGAGAAAGGCAAAAAAATTGATTTTTCAAAAGTGTTACACTGGTATAGCCCCTTAAAAGCAACACTCCGGGGAGCCCTACGGGAAACGGATGGAAGTGACGAGCGTGGAATAAAAGTGAAAGGGATCGTAAAAACCTACAAAGGCAAATGAACTTATAAATTTCTCTCCAAAATCGTGCCAAATTTGCAAAAATAAATATATTATTATAATCGCGTGTACTTCGCTAACAAAACTCATGTAGATTACGAAAAAAAAAATCATTTTTCATTGCAGGTGCTCATGTGCGTCGCCAACAAGTCCGCCCATGGGGGGCCTAAAAAAGGCGTTCTCGTTCTGCCGGCCACTGAGCCGCCGTTTTGTATTTTTCTAAATTAAGGAATTATTAGCGTACCTAGAGATATGCGAAATAAACCCTCGAAACCTCATTTCGATTGCGGTAGTAGAAATTTAAAAAAAAATTCCAGCAAATCCTCGTTTTCCAGCCATCCAAAAATCGACCACATAAGGCCTTAAGGGGCCACTTTGGAGCCACGAAAAAAAGGATATTTTCGCGATTTTTTTTTTACGATTTTATAAAAGATATGGATATAAAAGTTGTTGGGTTTGATAAATAAAGTCTTGAAATACATTTAAAAAAATGTTCATTTCATTTTTATGTATTTTTAAGTACAAAAGCTATAGTTTAACGTAACGCCTCAAAAATAGGTGGGCTAGGTAGCTCCATCACAACTCGGGAACGGCTTGTCTGAAACAAAAAAATCAAAGTCCATTAGATTCAGTATAACACCAACTACGATATGACCCTCGGATATGAAGTTTTATCAAAAAATAAAAAAACGGCCGATGAAAAACGAAAAAAAGGAGAAAAAAACGCGTTTTTTTTCGCAGTTTTCCACAAAAAAAAGTAAAAATCAAAATTTTAAAACCACCCAACTATGAGAAACTCTTACCTTAACTCAATCGGCAATTTTGCACCGTACAAAATCCCTTCTGATTGCTCATCATCGTCGATTTCTTCGAGGCTTCCTTTCGTTTTTTTGGAATTTTCACAGTGGACTGGCCCCTTAAGGGCCTACAATCCGTCCCATCTCTCTCTTTCCCTCTCTCTCTCTCCTCTCTCTGACGAAGTCAAACAGTGTAGGGATTTAAAAAAAAAGACTGGCTAAAAAAAAGTGAAACAAAAATATGAAAAAATGTGTCGCCTCGTGATACGTGAGAACCGGCGCTTCTGCGAGCTATAACGGAGAGCCGAGTATCTAAATCTCTTTTAAAATTGCAAACAGACCCGGGAGGGCGTGTAATTGCAACGGGAATTCGTTAGTTTCGGTGTTTCACGGGCGGAACCAGTTCGACGCTCTCTCTCTCTCTCTCTCTCTCTCTCTCTCTCTGGCAGTTCTTCCATTGTATCGTTCGAAATGTTCCTACGGTATACGAAATGCGCGCGCATATATATATATATATATATATATATATATATATATATATATATATATATATATATATATATAGACACCCTCGTGGACACACTCGCTCATATATATGTGCATACAAATGTCCGCCGAATTCAACGAGATTCAGTAACAGCCTAGTTATAACGGAATAAAACATGGACACCAATGGTGACTCGAGATGCGCCTTCCCTTTTATTTCACTTCGGGTCCGTATGAGGCATCGACATGAACCGAGAACAAAAAAGAAAAAAAAAAAAGAACGTCCCTCGATGACTCCCTCGCTTTCGTACGGAATTCTGCAGTACTGCAATATGTTTTTGCAACAAGCATCAAAAATATTATTTGCAAGCTGTAATTATTTCTACAGTATACATGGTCTTAAAGTTCGAAAAATTATTTTTATATTCTTATTTTTTCAGCATTATTATCATTTCACGAAATCTTAATTGCGACATTTGAATTCAAGATCACTAAAATAGGCGACTTCGAGAAATTCGAGGAATTGAAAATTGACCCTTTTTATTCAATTCCAAAGATGAAAACTTCAATTTCATCATTGCATGCTTGTTTTCACTTTTGGATTTATCGTCACGTTAATTTAGAAATTTAAATATTAGGCTTGGTCCTCGTAATTATCGTAATCTTTCGTAGAATTGTAAAAAAAATGGAATTCCGAAAGCGGAAGTGGCCTTGCACAGAAAGATCGCTTTGTAGAAAAATAGCGTGGAAAAATGGCACCGTAGAAAGTGAAAAAAAAAAATGTACCTGAGAAACGAAAAATAATGGTATGTTGAGAACTAGAAGGAAATGGCGCGATAGGAAGTGAAAAAAATGGCAGACTGGAATCTGAAAAAATGGTGCCTCAGAAACTGAACAAAATAGCAATTTGGGAACTTCAAAATTGATACTATAGAAACTAACGAAAGGGCAAGTTAGAAACTATAACAAAAATCGTACGTTAGAATTTAAAAATAATGTCACGTTGGGAACTTGAAAGAGTGTACTTTGGAAACTGAAAAAATAGCACATTGGAAATTGAAAAATCAATAATGTCCAAATGATCGTGGTCTGGAGCGATGAAGATCGAGTGAGAACTCAAAAAAAAAAAAACACTTAGCTGTCATTTATAAAATCGACAAAAGGAAAAACCCGTATCAGCTGTTCTGCATACAAAGACATATTAATAATAAATACACCAATTAATTTCGCAAATCGAAGAATGCAAAAACACATGTGTTTTTATCATACAATAGCATATAAAAATTGCATACTGATGAAAAATGGTCCGGTCTTCGGACGGAAACTTTCACGTCGGTTGCCTCACGCACGAGAGTGAGATGAAAGCGTTTGACGTGCGAGTTGCGTACGCAACGATGCACGCAGCGTCGTTCACGTATTGGCGAAGTACCTGCAGTTTCATTGAGCACGATATTCGTCGCGAGTTCGCGGCTCGTGACGTCGGAAAATAAATTACAAAGTCGATAATCCCTAGCCTCTTGATTTTTTTATTGTCTGAGCCGCGTTATTATTCATTATAAAAGACATTCCAATTTGGATAGGCACTCGATGCCTTATTGAGCACGGAAATTTTACGACGAATGTGGTACGTGACATTTATACGACCATCGTACACGATTGTTTATTCCCAGCCCCCAGTCATATGTACGATACTGAATAAACATTTTCACCTTCAAATTTTAACATTTTTTTTCGCGGGCTCGAATTACAATCGGGATCATTACTCGGATGGGTGACCGTTAATCGACGCACATAGACGAGCAAGACGAAGGCACTTTCACCCCAAAGCTCCCGCCAGTACCGCCATGGAAATACCGCAAAGATACCGCCTGTACCGACTCAGCTTTTCCCCAGTTTCCCTGTGCCCTCCTGTGCAAGCGGCCGTGGCAACCGCAGGCTCTCGCGAGACCTGCAAATAGTCCGTCGACAAAATAAAATGGAAAGTTTCCGAAAGATTGGCCAACACGTTGGCGTTCCCGTGAATATGAGTGGCGCGAATCAAGATAGACAAATACACGCGTAACTCCTTGCACGCTTGCATTTCGTTATTGTGGCAAGAGTGACGCGCGTCTCCTGTTGTGAATTCCAGTCTCTTTGAAGTGTCTCGAGCAACACGCTGCTCGAAACGAACCATCAGTGTCCCGGCAGACCTCGAAGGATCTTAAGGACTCTCCTCCCCCACCCCGGCACTCTGTTGTGCTTTCTCTCAGGTGGTTTCTCGCTGTGCGGCTCTTACTACGGTCTCTCCATTGCAGCCGGAAATGACGTCGTGCCGCGGCGCATTGTTGCAGCTAGTATCGGCGCCATTGTCTGCCTTTTAGAGAGAACGGGCTTGGAGACGCGAGAACAACGAGGACGTCGTCTGAGGCGTCGGAAGACGACGCCGCGGTTCTATCTCGAGATCGTTAATGCGCGTAAGGGCTCTCCTCATAGCAAAGGCGAAACGCCATCTTCAACCGTAAACACTCGTACGTAAATTTGGCCTGAGTGCACCGGAGTTGCACTCTCTCTCTCTCTCTCGCTCGCTATATATATATATATATATATATATATATATATATATATATATATATATATATATATATATATATATGGATGTATGTATGTATATATGTATATGTATATATACATATATTTCTCTATGGCGGTTTCTTGTTTAAGGGGCAAGAACCTGCTTTAACTTCCTCGGAGTTACGTGGCCCTTTAGTCCTATTCCCAAATATGCCCCAGCCGCTTTCGCCTGGTGTGTAAACAGACCCGCATACATATGGAGAAAGCACGTACTTCGTACTTGTACTTTCTACTTGTGTCACGCTGGCTAGAAGGACTTCTGGATGCCAAGGTCCGTCCCCTAGCATTTTTTCTTAACTCGCATGCCACTGTGCCGGGTCGAAAAAAATCGTTTTTTTTTTTTATTTTTTCAATGTATATATTAGGGTGATTCGTTTCAGGGCAACTTTTTTTTGACCCATCGTGCCCGATAACCTTTAGTTGGTACCCAAAAACGAACTTTCGTGAAAGGGGGGGGGGGGTGTTATCAACAAATATTTAGAGGTCGCGAATCAAAATTGAAGGTTTCCCATTTGATTAACATTGAAAAAAATGTTTTTCTCATTATTAGTGTTACCATTCGGCGAATTTTGATATCGCGATATTTTCCAAGTGGGTTCTCATAGGAAATATGATACTCCACAATAAAGTTCATTGAGCCATGGCCGTAAATTCAACCGTTTCAGCGGCATCATTATTTCAAGTGAATATTGTGCAAAATATCTATTCGAACGGCTGTAACGCCTAAGCTATTAGATATATCGAAAAAAATTCAGATGAGAACTTTGTGGAGACAGTAATTTTCTACGAGAAAGTCTTATAAGCCGAGCCCGAAAATTCAACTCTTTTTCAGCTATAGGTGGATGAAGTAAAATAAATAGATCTTTTTTAAAACAAAAAAAATCTATTTATTTTACTTCATCCACCTATAGCTGAGAAAGAGTTGAATTTACGGGCTCGGCTTATAAGACTTTTTTGGAGAAAATTACTTTCTCTACATAGTTCTTATTTGAATTTTTTTCGATATATCTAATGGCTTAGGCGTTACAGCCGTTTGAATAGATATTTTCATACAATATTCACTTGAAATAATGATACCGCTGAAACGGTTGAATTTACGGACATGGCTCAAAGAACTTTATTGTAAAGTATCATATTTCCTATGAGAACCCACTTGGAAAATATCGCGATATCAAAATTCGCGGAATGGTAACACTAATAATGAGAAAAACATTTGTTTCAATGTTAATCAAATGGGAAACCTTCAATTTTGATTCGCGACCTCTAAATATTTTTTGACAACACCCCCCTTTCACGAAACTTCGTTTTTGGCTACCGACTAAAGGTTTTCGGGCACGATGGGTCAGAAAAAAAAGTTACCCTGAAACGAATCACCCTAGTATATGTATATTCAAGAATGTGTGTGAAAAATCAAGGCAAATATTTACAAGTGGGGCTCCAGCTGGAAAAGGGGTTTAGAAATTTTCTACCGCGTCGATGTATTTCAGGGCACTTTGTTTATATTATTTAAGCTGGGGGGAGACAATTTCGACCCTTATTTCATAACCCAAATAAACCCAAATAAACGTATTTCAAAAGTCGAATATGTTTCGGAATTTTTTTTTGTTGATAAAACCCCTCCCCCATCATAAAAAAACATATTTTCATACTGAAGAATAGCCCCGAACGCGTGGAAAATTTTTTGGAGCCGATTAGGGCTGGAGCTTCACGTGTAAATATTTACCAAAGTCAAATTACCATATTGAAAATTGACAAAGTTACAGACGATTTAGTGAGAGCAGGTGGCGCGATTATTTACGTATATGAAAACTTTCGATCTCGTTTTTCTCGAAACGGCTCTTCCGACCAGGCCGGAATCATAACTCTAGTTATAATTGTCAAACCAAAATGTCCGCACTTGCAGTAGCTATCGTTGTACGTAGTCGTTTTTTAAATTTAGTATTTTTTGAAGTATGTAAAAGTTTTTTTTTAACACCCACCATTTTGTGAATGTTTTTCTCGAAAAACGCCCACGTTTAACCAGAACTTTACATAGATTATCTAGGTTTTTTATTTTCATTTTCAGACCGACCACTGTCAAGTTATCGATGAGGTCGTTGCAACATATTTTTTTATATAGAGCCTCAAAACCCTTTTTATTTTTTATTTTGTTCAATAAAATTTACTCTTAATTCTCAACGATAACTTGACCTTTTTTCCAAATCCCAAATAAATAATCTAGTAGACAACAAAAATCGAAAAAACGACCTTTTTCGACCTGTCGCAGTGGTGTCCTCCCTTAAATGAAGTTAATTTCGGAAACAGAACGTCACTTAAAATGAACTTTATGTGAATATACTTTATTTGTTTGGAAGTGATTTTGAAGACATTCAGGGACAGGTATGTTGAGTATGGGGACAGTAGACTTAAACGAGAATAGAGTTGGTTGGGAAAGATTTTTTTCAAAATTTGAGATTATTTTGATCTTCTGAGATTTAATGAGTAGTTAATGCAAAATTGTGAGGAGATGATGATTCCATACAATTTTCTACGCATTGTGAAATTATTATTCTTTTCTCAAAATTTTTATTTTTTCCCTAAAATTTTGAATTTTTTTGGACATTTTATGAGTAGACGATGCGAAATTATAAGAAAAACAGCATTTTTTCGACTTAATCTTCATTACTCGATTGTTAAGAAGCAACGAAAGTGCTGCTTTAATTTTCGACAAAACTTTGACGATTCGGGTAAAAGAAACGGTTCAACCGAACTATTTGGAAATATACAGGGTTTTTGGACATGTATTGAGCTAAAAAAACCTAAAAACATTGGTCATTTTCGCAATATTTGCAACGTGGCGCTGGATTTTCCAAAACGGCAGAAAAAGTCATTTTTGTGTTCTTTTTCAAATTAATATTAAGGTTAGAAAAATAAAATAGTTCTCCAAAATACCAAACGGCACTTACAACGAAACCCACCTCCCGCTCGCTGTACGATCATCAGTTCGTGAGATATCGATGATCGAAGAAAAAAGCTGACTTTTCATTCAATCGGCAATATCTCAGCAACAAATGGTCGTACGGAGAGCAAAAGAAACCAAATTGAAGCTTAAGAATCACGCTAGATGATTTCAGCATTTATTAAACCAGGACATTTTTTCCGAGCCCATGGGCGCTTTTGACAAAACTAAAAATTACGAAAAAAAATTCTTCCCGCTATTTCTTCTGATAGGGCCGAGCGTGATGCTAAAAAAAAATCTCCCGAGATTTTTAAGCTACAGCTTTCAAGCTTCAAAATGCTTTTTTGCCCCCCGGGACGACAATTTTTCACGGAGTTAGGGCTTCTAAAAAAATCACTGATTTTTTTATTTTTTATTTCTGCTCTTTAATTTTTTTGCTGAGTGTATGTATATATGTATATATATAATCACACACATATATATACGTATACATACATACATATATATATATATATATATGTATGTGTATATATATATATATATATATATATATATATATATATATATATATATATATATGAGGACATTAAAAAAATCGGAAAAATTCTTTTTACCATTTTTCAATAACCAAATGGTAATTCAAAAATGGTCAAAAAAACTTCATTGTGGGTATCCAAATATTTAAGTATCCGCACGAAGTAGGCGGTTCTTGAATTTTTCGGATTTTTTTTAACGTCAATCGCTCAGAAAGTCCAGAAAAAATCCTACTTCCACTGCGGGTGATAGCATAAAAATTTTTACATATAATCACGCATTTTTGGGCATTTTTTCAGATTTTCAAATCGGGGCGTTTGTTTTCAGAGAAATTTTTTTTTGTCTTGTGGTTGTTCCGAAAGATGTAAAAAAAATCAGGGTATCTTTTAGACTTAATGGAACCAGATAAAAATAAATAAATCCAATTGGCGGCGGTCAAGGAAAAGTCCACCGAATTCACGTGGAATACCTCATATATATTGTCGATAAATTAATTATTTCACCCAAGGGAGGCCTAATCTGAGAAATACGCTCAATTAAGAATTGAGGGTGATGATAATTCTCCGAAAAACAATATAAAATATCCGGAATGAAAAATTCCTCTTTGAAGCAACCTCTGAATGAACCAATTGCTATGAAAAAGTTCAAAGTTCGATGATGCGCTGACGGTGATTTTTTTACCCGACAAAATCGTCTGTCCTTTGCCGACGCCACGTAATTTTCATTAGAGACAGACAAGAAGTCAAGTAATGAGGGGTGACGAGTGACGGATTGGAAAAGCGAGGAAGGGTCATCAAGTGCGAGGATCGTTGACTGGCTCACGTATTTTTCGTCGCTCGTTCACTCATCAACTCGAGAGTAACCTTAAGCAGACATCGTTGCAACAGTGAGAGAGAGAGAGAGAGAGAGAGAGAGAGAGAGAGAGAGAGAGAGAGAGAGAGAGAGAGAGCCTTTTCTTCGTCATTGTCACTATATATGCCTCGTTCCATCACGCGGTGGTCGCGATCCTCCCCAAAAAAAAAAATCCCACACACTGGCTTTCTAATTAACCAGCGCGGGAGTTTATCGTTAACACGATATTCAACCGTGCGCCAAGACTGTGTCCTTAATTGCGAAGACACCTACACGCCAATGGCGGACGATGCGAGAAGGCAAAAAAACTAGGCACCATCGAAAGCAGAACAATTTCGTAGCCTCGCTCGAAACGTCCTCGTGGCCCTTCGGCCACATCCGGATGGAAATTGCAAATGCGGGAAAAAAAGGAAAATAAAATAAAAAGTGAAATAAAGAGGCCTTCCTGATGGTCGCGGTTTGAATTCGGTTTGCTCGAAAACTCGTCGCAAAGCCACTTCCTGATAGGCATCCAATGGGTCATCGCATTGGATGACTAGTCACACTCGTACATTGGATTCTTATCGGGATTGCCCGTTGGAATCCAATGTACAAATCAAATTTGAATCCTCAAGGTTTCCCACATGATCGAACGGAGTTCGATACGATTCTTGATCGATCCCATCGCATTCTGCACTGAGAAAAACAAATCATTGATCCAATATCATTGATGTTATTGAATGAAATTTCGTTGATTTAATTGTAAAATTGTTGGTGTGAGTTATCGGATTTATTAGTCCAAACAAAACGCCATTGACTTCAATGACATGATAAAATTAAAAGTTTTTTTTTTCATTGAAAAAATATATTGTTAGCCGAGAACAATATATTATTGAAATTATCTAAAAAATTATCGCGAACGAATTATATAGTTTTGAATGCAATTTTTGCAACGAACAAAAAAAACGTTTCAATTCATAATACGAATATTGTTGATTCGAGTACACAAGAAAAATTGAATTTCGCTTGTTTGATTCAAATAAAATTTCTATTGAGTCAATATGTTATTTTGTTGTTTTCACCATACTAGATATTGATTTTAAGTATATTATTCGTTTAAATATAAATATTTTATTTTGATTTAAAAATATTAGGCAAATGTCTGAATTGGTTAAAAAATTACGCGAAAGTAAAATTTGTTTCTTGCACATTTGGTTGAAAAAATTCAACCAAATCATGGCCGAGCGCCACCGAAATTATAGGTGTGAGGAAACCCGTAGTTTTCGGAGTAACCGCTAGAGGCCGCACGCGCGCTCGTTTCTCGTAAGCGTAGCGCGAACCGAAATTCTCTCCACTATTAGATAGATATTCTCTCCACTATTATCGTGGGTGATCATTTTAATGCTCACTTTTTATTTAAGATTTAAAACAAATTGAAAAACTTACGTCCCATGGCATATTCGTTTCGATGTAGTAAAGAAATAATTAATTCTATTGATTATATTTTTGTACGAAATAAAAAATGTTTGTAGCAACCGCTCAATTATTTCATCCAATTCATCTACGGCTTGTATATAGAATGATTTCAATAGAATATAATTTTATTTGAAGGATAATGTAGATATTCAGAGAACAGAAGAGCTTTTTCAAATAAAATAATATGTTATTTAAATCAATCACATTTTCCAATATTTTATAGTATTGAAACAATCTCATAATTCGGTGGCACTCCGTAGCAGCACATTTATTTGGATCAACCAATATGTTTTTTTGATTCAATTGGTTTTTTTTCTCAGTGTGTGCGTTGCATTTTCTTTGGACCTTAAAAAGTATAAATCTGATATAACAAAAAAACCTACAAGCTGTGGCGCGCCTAAAAAAGATCGTTTTTTCCGATTTTTTTTGTCTACTAGATCATTTATTTCGAATTTGGGAAAAAGGTATGTTATCGAGCATACATTGCACTTATTGTGGGGAAATTATTATTTAAAAAAAAATGAAAAATTAATAACCTTATTGAGGTATAATAGAGAGATAAGTTGACAATGGTTGGTCTGAAAAATCAAAATGAAAAAGTTTCATAATCCATGGTAATTTAGTTCGCGTTGTACTTGGCCGTTTCTGGAAACGATAAAAATTGTCACAAAATGGCGGGCGTTGACAAAAAGTGTGATTTTGGATAAATTTTTACCGATACTCGGAAGCGTAAAAAATACTAAATTGAAGACAATGAAAAAAAAACAAAAAAATACTAAATCGAAGAGAAAAAAACGTCTACGTACAACAATAGCTACTGCAATTACGAAAATTTTGATTTTTCATAATTGAAAATCCGACAATTATAGCTGGAGTCACAATACCGGCTAGATCGAGAAAAACGCGATTGAAAGTTTTAATGTACGTAAATCGTTGCGCTACCTTTTCTCACTAAATCGTCTGTAGCTCGATCAATTTTCAATATATTAACTTGATTTTTTTTGACATATTGTTGAATATGTATATTTTCAGAAAATACAAAAAAGATCGATAGTTTTCAACTCGTCACAGTGGTATCCCACTTCAAAAAAAAAAACCTCAAAAATCGATTTGAATTACGCACCGAAAATCCACTGCAATTATCGTTTATTTATTTGACTGCACATTGACGCGTGCAGATTGTGTTTTTACACACCGAATTGTTTTCTCGTGACTATTAACTTATTTTTTATTCGAACATGGTAAGAATAGTTAAACGGCGTTCATCGGGGAGCAGTGCAGAATCTAATTGGATCCCAATGAGGATTCCCTATATGGGTGTCTCTGACAAATCCCCATAGAGATGTGGGTGCATCTTGGAACTCCCCAACAAATTTGTGCACAGGATTACGAAAAGATATTTTTTTTACATCCAACAAATTCCAGTTGATAATTCCATATAAAAATCTACAGATATTACACAAAGTTCAACTATTTCATTGCATTGCAAATGTAATCAGACCTTTCGGGTAATGAAAAAACAGGTACATGTATATAATATGAACTTGTTTTTATTATTCAAAAAAAAATATTGATAAATATTGATCGAGGTATATAATTGGATTTGTTTGTGTAATAATTGTTATATAATTTTTGTGATATATATGTAATATAATTTGTAGTCTAATTGTTAACCCTTCGACTGCACACTTTCGCCACGGACAACTGACCGCATATGGGGTCGATCCGACCCCAGACGTTTTTCAGATCGTCGTATTTCGGTAAATATGCATTGTTTTCCGCCAATGATCCTCTTTTTATGGCCCAAAATTTATTTGCCAAGAAAAACAAAAATGAAGTGCCCAAGCATTCGTTCAAAGTGGGAGATGCGTTGAAAAATTCGTCCTTCGATGACAAATATCATAATTTTTTTTTTCCAATTACAAAAAAGTCCTTTCACTGACCCAGTGCGCAGTCGAACGGTCAAATAAACAAGATCAGAATTGGGCGGAAAGAGGGCATTTTTCAACCAATGACAATTCAGCACGGCAGCTCCCCCCACTCTGCCACAACACAGTGCCAGTGGAGTGGGGGTAGCGTTTTCGTGTGATACCACCTAACTCCGACCCCCATACCCAGCCTACCTCAACAAACATATACAATTTTAAAACCATTTTCAATGCTAATAAAATGCTAAAAATGTTCAACCTGCGTCAACCGAAAAATAGCGCGGTATCCACTTGGATGCCAACGTGGACATCCTACCTGCGGCGGTAGGATCTGGAGACTCCCCAACAAATTTCTGCACTGGCTGTCGGATTTCGTGTGTATCAACGTTGGTGGAGTATTACACGAGCCTGTGGTACATGTTCGAGCTGTTTTTACACAACTGCTATGCTCTCGTGTCACTCGTGCGCCGGACGTACCCGCTTAATTACCAGTTGAAAAGTCAATTAGCTGCAAGCGCGTATTTGCTCGAATCAGACCCCCGCCCCCCTTGCCGCGAACGACCTCGTTCTCTGGCCACCTTTCAGCGCTCACCTCACTCCCCCACACAAGGAGAATCGGTTTCAGAATATTTAAGGGTTATGTAAAATAAAATGGAGGCCTGTATATACACACACATATACGCACACAAATACATACACACTGATTTATATATAAGTATGTATATGTATATATATATATATATATATATGTATATATATGTATATATATGTATATATATATATATATATATATATATATAAACAAAAATTTGTTCCCGTTGTTCAACAATCAACATTTTTTAGCACCGGAAATTCGGATCAGTGCCAAAAATAAAATTGTGATTCACAAAAGACGAATAAAAGGTGGTAGATTTAGCCTTTAATCGATTTTTGGCAAAAACCCCAATTTCGATCATTCGGAACACAATGGAAAAAAAATCGCAAAGGTTTAAACTTTTGAGGGCTTTTTTATGATACATTGAGATCATGAAAAAACCGAATTTTTTTTTATCTATTCGATATTGGCAAAATAATCCTTAGTTAAAAGAATATTCGTAAATATGCCATTTTTCACGTTTTTTAAAATCCATTTTCCCGCATAAAAAAAAACTTGATAAAAAAATGATAAAAGCATCTTATAGAGAATACTTCAAAGTTTCCAAAACCCTCCGGTTTTTTTCTGTGCGACCATTAGTCTCCGAGTAATCAGTCATCAAAGTCAAAAGTGTCATTTTTGCTTTGAACATCGATAACTCAGCGAGAAAAAATCGTACAGAGCTCTCCCACAGCTCAAATTAAAGGGCAAGAATCCCGCTAGATCCTTTTAATCCGATGATTCAAAAAAAGGTATTAAAGTCCGTGCAGACTGTGAAAGATGAGAAAAAATGTTGAATTTTTTTTTACTTTGGTTTTTTGATGGCTACTAAAAATTGGCTGATGCGAAAAATGTTTCAGCTCAAGATCTCAAAACTAGAGATTCAGACCTTCATTTTGTTTTTTTTTATTTTGCTTTACGACCATTTTTCGAGGAGTTACAGCTATTTGAAAATGACCCTAAAATTGGCGGACTTTTTTAATATCCTTTAAGGGGTTACCCCCACTTGCGATTTTGAAAAAATCGATTTTTTTTATCGCATTTTTTGAAGTATAAGTATCTGAGAATATGTCCTGAAAATTTCAAGTCGATCCGAACAAAATTGACTGAGATATGAGCGTTGAAAGAGAAGAATCCGCGTTGAAAGAACGTTGAAAGAGAAACTTTAAGAGGGAATGACACCTCATCGCGGTCGGTATGGTAGAACAATTATAGATTCCCAAAAATCTCTGAAACGGCTCTTCAGATCCCGTCGAAACTTTGCCAAACGACGTCAAATAGATAGACGAACAGCTGTCTTCTCCTCAAATTTTCTGAATTTGAGAAAAAAAAACTAGATTGGCTTATCATAAGCCAATCTACATTTTTTTTCTCAAATTCAGAAAATTTGAGGAGAAGACAGCTGTTCGTCTATCTATTTGACGTCGTTTGGCAAAGTTTCGACGGGATCTGAAGAGCCGTTTCAGAGATTTTTGGGAATCTATAATTGTTCTACCATACCGACCGCGATGAGGTGTCATTCCCTCTTAAACGCATTTCTGAAGTCGGTGACCAAGATTACTCGAACACTAATGAACCGATCTTTTTGAAATTTTGCAGGCTTATTTAATACATAAAAATGTAGTCTTTGATCGTTCGATTTTTTTTTCGAAAAAAAAATGGCCGTTTTATAGCAAAAAAACGGCGGTTTTTTTCGTTAAAATCGAACCATTAACTTTGACTGTCCGCCATTTTGTGAAAAATGAATATTTTTTAAAATCCTTCGATTAAAGACTAGTTTATACTTATATTTGACTAAATCCATCCGCATTTTTTTTCGGATGATCCACTTCGCCGCAATGTTGGTCACCGCAAACCGTGTATATAAAAACATTATTTCATTGACAGCCATTTGCCAATAAAGGATGTAATATTTTTCAATAAAAAAATTACTGAAAGTTCTTCAAGATGTGTTCTTCAAGATGGTATATTGATCGATTAAAAAAGTTTTGTAGTTTTCTTTTAAAAAATTCATGAAAAAGGCCTTTTTTTGCGCTACAAGTGGGGGTAACGCCTTAATTATTTTGCCTAATGTATATGTATATATAAATATGTGTGTGTGTGTGTGCATACACACATGCTCATATATATATATATATATATATATATATATATATGCATGAGAATTTCCGTGTACACGAAGAGGCACGCGACCGCGAAGACTTCGTGCTGCACGTATATCCGCATGATTTTATTGCAAACGTCAACCGTGCGCGACGTTCCACCGCCCTGAGTTTTGCGGCTCGTCTCTTCGGGTTTTCATCATCCGTCGACTTGTTCAATTTTTCTTTCAGTTTACACGAACACTCGTGACTGGTAAATCTTTTTTTTCGAATATTTATTTACCAGTGAAAGAGGTTTGTTTCCATGATCAAACAGGGGGATCGAATAGACGGTCACGAAGTAGGCGAGAATGAGGAACAATCATTTTTTTTCTCGTTTTAAGGGACACGACTGTGACGCGCCAAGAAAGGTCGTTTTTTTTGCCTACTAGATTATTCATTCGGCATTTGAAAAACGGGTGTAGTATCCATATATTGAACTCATTTCGTGTATTTTTTTGTTGGAAAATTAAAAATTAACAACGTTATAGAGGCATGTTGGCTTGAAAAACCAAAATAAAAAGGTTCTGGAATTTGTACAAATTCTCGTTTTACGTAGTCGTTTTTTTCGAAAAAAAAACTCACGAAATGGCGGGGTTAGATAAAAGTGCAATTTTGGCGAAATTTTTACTTTTATTCGGCGGCTCATGGCTAGAAAAATATTTTTTTAAAATTTAAACGGCAGAAAAATATTTATGGAATATTTGACCAGAGTCTCAAAGTGAAATTTGCAAAACTTCAAACGTTACAGCCCGTCAACACTGTGCCTCGCCGTTCGGATTCGGAGTGGGCGTAAACTTCAAGCACGTTTTTCTCAAAAGTGCATTTCCGAAATTGGCGTGCACGATTACTCAAAAACTATTAAGCCGATTGAGTTGAAACTTGGTAGAAGTATTGATAATATTGATACCTTCTGCTTGACGAGAATTGTTTTTGAAAAATTAGAAAGAAAACTACTTTTTGAATCCAATTCTTACAGAAATTTTGCGCGAAGTGTTGATTTTTATTGTAAGTGGGTGATATTCTCTTAAATTTGCATTTTCGTCATTTTAATTACTGTCAAATATAAACTATACATGTTCTAAGTGAAAAAAAAAATTGAATTTTTCTGCACGCCATTTGTATAATAAATTAATTTAAAAAAAATTGATTCGTATATTTGAATATACTATCAAAGTATACCTATGGTTTGATAAGTGTAGAATAATTATTTCTTAGCTTAAAAAATCCCTCAAAATTGTTTTATTTTCTCTCGCCTTAAAAACTACTAAACTAAAAATAACGGCTATGTGCAACGATAGCTACTGCAATAACGGAAATTTTGATTTTTAAAAATTGAAAATCGGATAATTTCGGCCAGGTCGAAAAAAGTTCGTTTCAAGAAAAACGCGATTAAAAGTTGAATTTTTTTAGTATGTATTATATAGATATATATTTATATATCTTTAGTATTAGTATATTTAGATTATATGTTTTTTAGTATTTATTATATAGATATATTATTATATAGATTTAGTATACGTAAATCGTTGAACTATTTTTCAAAAGTTTTACTTCAATTTTTTGTTTTACATATTCTTGAATATTTATAGTAGGGTGGCACGAATTTAAGCTCTATTTTGTTTCCTTTTTCTCACCATTCAATTATCTTCTTTAAAGGAAAACAAAAAAATTATCGCGAAAGCTGTGAGCCATCTAAAAACATTTTTAGGTCGCTCAAGCCTGCCAAAAATTCAAATTTTCATAAAAAAATCGATTTTTTTTCCGTCCACTTCTCACCTATGAATTTTACGCTTAACAATTTTGAAATTAAGCTCGCGAAAGCTCCAGCCGGCCAATTAATGTTAAGTGGTCCCTCAAGAGCTTCAAAATTTCCAATTAACGCACATTTTTTTCACTCTTCTCACTCATAAATTTGACACTTTCAAAACAATTAATCCTTTTTTTCTTTAAAAACAGATTTTTCAAATTTACCCCACACTTCTATCCTCATGAGACGACCTAAAATTTTGTTTACGGACAAGAGCTTAAAAGAATTATTTTATGAGAACAAAGATTATAATTTTAGGGTTAGAAGTATGAAGTAAATTTAAAAATTCTGTTGCTAAAAAAAATGGATCAATTGTTTCAAAAATTTGACGCTTTGTAAAGTCAAATTTTGGAGTGAGAAGATTAAGAAAAAATTAGCGAAAATTGGAAATTTCGCAGCTCTTGAGCGGCCACTAAATATTCTAGGCCGGCTAAAGCTTTCGCGATGGTAATTTGTAAATTAACGTAAAATTCGTGGGTGAGAAGTGGACGAAAGAAAAATAAAAAATCGATTTTTTCATGAAATTTCAAACTTTTGGGAGGCTTGAGCGACCTCTTAATATTTTTGACCGCTCGCAGCTTTCCCAATTTTTTTTTCAGAATAAGGGAAAAAAACAGAGGTCAAATTTCTGCCACCCCAAGTTATACTTTGAGAAAATGCATCAAAAAAATCGATTTTTTGACCCATCGCAGTGGTGTGCCCCTTTAATCCTGTTGATCGGTATGAATTTTTCACCTTGGAATTCACGAAATTCTTCACAGTTGTGATGACGAATCGAGCTTGGATCATTCGAGACGAATCAATTTGTTTATCAAACAGTGATAATAATCAATATTCGCATACAGGAATGCGCACAGGAAACCCCGTTTTAATTGGAATCAATTGAGCTTTCTCGTAATTGCACCCGAGTCATTCATTGACTCCTAGACTCGCTGTGTTTCTCGAGCGTGCGTTGGATCCGCTCGCGCACCCGCGCAATTCCTCCGGTCCGGCCGAAGCCAGCGATCAACGTTACAGTCGTGCGGTAATGGAGTTGTAAATACACGTGATGAGTGCAATTGCCTACGGTTTCAGCAGGGTTAACGCGTTGCGGGGTCAAACGCCGGGGAATTCGGTGTCAGTTTTCGTGGGCGCGCTACCCGGTGCGTCCTAGACGCCCACGCACACTCAAATTTGTGCATACATGTGTGTACACATGCACAATATTTAAAGGTCTGGCGTAAAAAATTTGCAACCGACAAAAACACCATATTGAATCGATTAGCAAGTCCTCTTAAAAAAAATAGCCTATTCTTGTGATGTGTGAAAAAATTGGGCATTCTGTAAAAAAAATCTCAATCCCATTTTGAGTTGAGCGGAATGGAGGTAATTAAATTCCGAATACGAAACACTTCACAAAACTTTTTTTAAGTGGAATTTAAGGTACCAATGTGACGGATAAAAGATAGATTTTTTTTCGTCATTTTCTCAAAGTATACATATTGAAGAGTATGTTAAAAAAATTCAAGTGAAACTATCGAAAATTGACCAAGTTACAGACGATTTGGTGAGAGATCGATAGTGCAACGATTTATCGTAATCATAACTCTGATAAGAATAGTTCGATTTTCCATTTTTAGAAACCCAAAATTCAAGTAATTGCCGTGGCTATAGTTGTGCGTAACCGTTTTTTTTTTCGTTTGTTTTGAATTTAGAATTTTTAAGCCCCTGAATATAAGAAAAATTTGGCCAAAATTACACTTTTTTTGGAACACCTGCAATTTTGTCAATTTTGTTTTCTTCGAAAAACGACTACGTACGACGAGAACTACATTTATAGGGTTTATAAAACTTTTTTATTTTTATCTTTCAGACCATCAGTTCTCAAGTTATCGATCCAGCTGTTGGACCACATTTTTATACAAAGGCCCTATATACCTCAATTACGTTGTTACTTTTTAATATTTTTAAATGAACATTTACACGACATAAATTCAATGTACGCTTAATAACATCCCTTTTTTTCCAAATCCCAAATAAATAATCTACTAGACAAAAAAATCGAAGAAAATGGCCTTTTTCGGCCGTCACAGTGGTGTCCTCCTTTAAATTTCATTTGTTCACCTGAAAATGCACCTTTGAGAACTTTTTTCCCGATGACAAACACGCGAAAAAAGTTTTTCAGGGATGTTTCGCATTCGAAATTGAATTATTTTCATTCTGCTGTACTCAAAATGCAATTTGGATTTTATGAATTTTTTTTAGCGAACATCACAAAATCCTCAAAAAAATCATCACAAAAATCATCACAAAAATGATCACAAAAAAATCACCACAAAAATCATCACAAAAATGATCACAAAAAAATCATCACAAAAATCATCACAAAAAATCATCACAAAAATGATCACAAAAAAATCATCACAAAAATGATCACAAAAAAATCATCACAAAAATGATCACAAAAAAATCATCACAAAAATCATAACAAAATCATCAATCACAGAATAATCACAAAAAAACGCTATATTTTCGTTCGCAGAGAACTTGAAGAACTATTGAAAGTCATATTTTTCCCGGGCGCAAGGTTCCCGCGAAGGCCCTTAAAAAGCACACGGTCACATTTATACGTATACGTGTATACATCAATGAACAGTTTCTTTTGTCGAAAGCCGCTACGAAAATTATGTCACAGTGACGACGGAGTATGACGCAGAGGCATGAGGAATTATTCACATGCACCAAGAGGGAGCGTGGGCCCTATTGGGGGAAGAATTCAAGAACGAGCGAAAAAGGGGATAAAACATGATACGAAGGGGAATTAAAGCTGGAAGATACGGGTTGGGAGAGCCGGAGGGAGAGAGAGATTTTTTTTCATGAGGTCGGGTCATCTACGTGGACCGTAATTAAAGATCATCCTACTATGAGACCTCGAGTTAAGTCATCGTCGCTGACCCGCTTGCGTGCCACTTGTCTTTTTTATTTCTTTACTTTTTAAACGAGGGCCTGCGTGCGTGTAGCCCGTCTTACTCTCGGGAGATTTGGTCACAATTGCCGACATACGCACACAAGGGCTTTGTCATTCTTGGGGAGTTTGAGCCTCTCGGTATGAGTATATATATATATATATATATATATATATATATATATATATATTATCCGTAATACAACAATAGCGTGGAAAAAACGCGGCGAGTGGGTGTAAATGGCTGCGGGCTCTCGTCTCAACCCCACGATCCTTCGTAACGCATTTTTTTCTTTTACGTTCCATTTCCTCGATCTTATTCGTCATCACTCCTCGAATTCATAAAGCTAGGTGATTGTGTCATCGTTTGTCGGAAATTAAGGAGTTATGCAGGGAGGCTCTGTTCACTGGAAGGAGAAAGAGAGAATGAATAATTCATCAATTGATGATTTATCATGTGCCTTATTTGATTACTTTGAAATTATATTTAGATTACTTGGAAATTAGGGGCTGGGTTGAAATTCCGAACTTTGAATTATCAGAACGCTCAAAACTCCGAAAGAATTTTACACGAAAGACCAAAACTCCGAAAATCTGAACACCGTCAAAATAATTCGGCTATGGAAGTTTTCAAAGTTTTAAAGTTTTCATTGAATCGACGAATTGTTTTAAGAATTTTTTTTTATTAAGATGTGATTTTACGTCAATTTTGATATTTGTCTAGAAAATGTTATGAGTTCTACATAATTTGCAGTCAGCTGTGTAGACTTTCGCTGGCATAATCTTGACGAACCTTGTAATTTCGGAACATTAAAATTAGTAATTTTAAACCGTCGGCGCATACGAAGTGTAATTTCAACCCGGCCCTCGTGTCAAGATCACGCCAGCGAAAGTCTACACAGTTGACTGTAAATGATGTGGAACGTATAACATTGTCTAGACAAATGTCAAAATTGAGGCAAAATCACTTTCCAATTTAAAAAAATGCTTGAAATAATTCGTGGATTTATTGAAAATTTTGGAAACTTTTAAAACTTCCATAGCCGAATTATTTTGATGGTGGTAAGGTTTTCGGAGTTTTGGTCTTTCGTGTCAAATTTTTTCGGAGTTTTGATCTTCTTTTGAGCGTTCTGACCATTGAAACTTCGGAATTTCAACCCGGCCCCGGGAATTAAATTGAAATTAATTGAAATTTGAGTTAATTTTTCTTCTTCATTTATTTACATTTAAATCCATTTTTTACGATGTCAATGATAATAATTTTTTTTTACTAATTGAAATTCGATTATATTTCAATAATTTAAATATCTTAAATTTTGATGTAAATACCTGAAATGTTGATTATGATATTGGGAGTACAAATAAGTCTCGGCCGTTTTTTAAATAAACAATTGGTCATTTATTGTGAAAGAACGGTACTTAATGTTTTATTCAAAGTATTGTCCATCGCTAGCCACTACTTTTTCCCATCTTTCTGGCAGCATATGGATACCGCGACGGAAGAACGCTTCATCTTTTGAGGCTATCCACAAATCGACCCAATTTTTGGTATCTTCATATGATGTGAAGTGCTGCTCAGACAGGCCGTGAGTCATCGATCGAAATAAATGATAGTCAGAGGAAGCAATGTCTGATGAATACGTTGGGTAAAACTTCCCAATTGAGTGTTTCCAAGTAGGTTTTGACCTACGCCTGGCAAGCATCATTTCACATGTGCAAAATCGGCGTTCAACGTTTCTCGGCTTCACTTCATATGGGACCCAATTTCCTTGCTTTTGAATCATTCCCAACGATTTTAAACTATGTGAAATTGCTTGTTGAGTCACTCCTAATATAACTGCAAGTTCTTTTTGCGTTTGGCACGAATCTTCGTCCAATGATGCTTCCAATTCCGCGTCTTCGTTTCGGCCTTCCGCTACGTTCTTTGTCTTCGACGTCATGCTCACCGTTCTTAAACTTTTGAGACCACTCGCGACAACTTCTCTCACTTAAGGCGGTCCTCTAGTTTCTCGGCTGTTTTTTACGGCTTTTTCATTAATTTTTTCCGGGCAAAGCATCGAAATAATCAATCTCATTGTTTTTGCATAATCTTTATTAACATTTAAATAAGCTTTGCAAATTTTTTGAAGTCAAAATATATAATAGAATAAAAGTTATAGTGGCCGACAGGAAGACATCAAGTAAAAGAGGTGCTTGACGGTGACCAAGATTGCGGCTGTTCTGCTTATCTGAAATCAAAAAACCAAACGGCATTTTAATCTTCATATTTGAGACTAGCGATTGAACTAGAGTGAATTCTAAATTACAAAAATTGACTTTTTTATACACTTTTGAAAATTACATTCTATTTTTTACTCATTTTTTCTTAAGTTTTTCGCTCGTACAAAAAAAACTATGGAAGAAATCATGATAATCCTAGTTCAATCGCTGGCTTATAACATATTAAAGATGCTGTATAAATTTGAACAAGATCGGTGCAGTAGTTTCTGAAATATCGTGGTCACCGTTTCGAAAAATGGTGTTTCGAGAAATCGGCTATGACAAGTACTAGATTATAGTATCTAATTTAATAATCTTTTGGTTTTTTTTTCAGATGATTTTTGAAGAAACGCCAGGTACCCACTGGCGTTTCTTCAAAAATCATCACATACGCAGATTGTTTTACGACGCTCCAAGAATCATACAATCTCCTTGGATATTTTTGATATTTTTAAATAAAGAAAATTAAACATATTTTTGAATGTATGTATTTTTAGATAATCAAAACACCAATCCGAAATTTCAAATAGCTTTCCTTGAAAAAATTCCCAAAAATGACCTTTTTTCCGGCTCCTAGGTGTATATCTCCCCTTAAATTAAAGATATTTAAGGGGTGTTCTCACTTCAGACGCTCAAAAAGGCTATTTTCATGACTTTTTTGGGGTTTATATTATATATAGTGATATAAAAGTTGTTGCACTTAATGAACACACTTTCGAAATACATTTTTTTCAAATTTCATGTATTTATGTAACCCAAACAAACTTTAAACGCGCTTTTCTCGAAACGACGTTTTTCGACGGCTTGTTAATAAAATCTTCGAAACTACTGAACCGATCCTTATGAAATGTTAACCACATATTCTTTACAACTGTAGCTATAGTGCATATCAAAGATTTTTTTAAATTTTGATATTTATTTTTTTTGCCAAAAACGTCGAAGAAAACGCTTTTTTGTTGTTTTTTTTCGAAAAATTTCCACGATCTTGTTATTTTTGCATATATCAAAAATCATATCATATGCGCTATAGCCATCAACATACTGAATTAAAAACCGTTTGATTTTTTTGTTCCGGATGATCCATCTCCGAGATTTCCCCAACTGCGCGTCTGCAATTTTTTTGCCAAAAACGTCGAAGAAAACGCTTTTTTGTTTTCTTCTTTTTTGAAAGATTTCCGCGATTTTGTTATTTTTGCATATATCAAAAATCGTATCATATGCGCTATAGCCATCAACATACTGAATCTAAAACCGTTTGATTTTTTTCCAACAGCGCAGACCTACAATTTTTTAACGACATTTTTTTAACTATCAGTTTCATCTATAAATAGTGACTTAAATACATTAAAAAAAAATTATGCATTTCGTAAGTGTATTTATTAAGTGTAACAACTTTTACATCAATATCTATAATATAAACGAATCAAAAAAATTCATGAAAATGCCATTCTTTAGCGTCTAAAGTGAATAGACCCCTCAAATTAAACGTTTATAAGAAGCGTAACAAGCATAAGGAAAGAAAACCTCCACGAATAAAAAACGTCGCAACAAGGCATAAGCAAAAAGGCTATATCATCAAAAAACAAAAACGAGTGATTTTGAGATTACCGACACTTGCATCGTGAAAAGCGTGTCTTATTACCGATCCCCGCCATGGACATTAAAAAAACATGCAGCTTGTTTTCCAAAATTACACTGGCTCTAAAGTTTCCCAAAATAAAATAAAAACCAACATTAGACCGTTCAGTGCTGAAAAAGGATCAGGACTATTGTGTCTGCTCGTTGGCAGTCAATGAGAAATGCGTCCGGATTGAGACGCGCCATGATGTTTTCCCTTTTAACGCAGATCATCCCTGGCGAGTAACGCCGCAAGGATCTTGAGGCCGTACACGAGAAATGAGAGACAGGAGCAATTACGTGACGAGGGTCGAGTGGAGGGGAGTTGAAGCGAGGAAAAGCCCGGATGAATCGGCGCTATTTGCCTCGTCGTAAAATTGCCAGCTCATACTACTACGATCAACGTATCTATATAATCGACGATTAGGCGTGAAACCCGAAAGAGCGAACGCACACATTCTTCGCTTCAATCTCAGTCGTGCTCGAGGGGTGAAAATCATTTTTTTTTT
>OY723395.1:34325134-34382908 GCA_963210295.1 Ophion ellenae | reverse complement strand
ATACATTTTTTACGTAAATATAGAAAAAAGCAAATTTCTATTAAAAGTGTCCAGAATGAGATCCTCTAGTGCATACTTGTATATTTTGGTTAAATAACATCGACATTATTTTTTACTTTCATTCATCAACGCTGCGTATCTGCTTTTGTTTTCTATTTTTAAATAAAATTGCGAAATGGAGAAAATCTGAAATACGTTAGGAAAATTGAATAAAATATAAATATACATGTATTAATATTTTTCTATACTTGGGACATTGAAATTATTGTTCACCCCAAATTATCATGGCTTTTTTAATTATCGTTCCTTTTTTTCTTCAAATATCGAGATCACATGCCTCAATGCAGAAAATTGGAAATACGTCAGGACCAAAAAATTGGTTCTGGGAAACAATAACAGGAAAAATAATAATAAAAAACCTGTATATAAAGAAACACAGAGGTGCACATAAATACATAGATATAAATAAAGGGATAGAGGGCGCAGTAAATATTCCGTACTCCAACGGTTTATTCACTCTCCACCTCCACGTTTCGCCTTTCACACGTCCGTTCATTCATGCCTTTGTACTACTGCCAGCGGCTCGGAGCTCCCGTGGAGTTCTCGTGCAGCCTCAATCGGCTATCTCTGACATACTTTGTTTTTCCTCGTTTTTTTTTTTCTTCATCAACCGTCTCTCTCCCTCTCTCTCGCTTCTGTAGGATCTCACGCACGCTGTGTGAGCGAATTCTTCTTTTTTCGTTGCTTTTCCTCTCTTATTGGAGTATTTACGAGTACGGTACGTACAGCTGTGTACCTCGTACACACATGCGTATATATTTATACATGTCACGCACAGAGCAACTTAAAAAAAAGTGTGCGCTATAAAACGAAACAGATCGGCACAGAATGCGATGAGTTTTTTTGGAATATTTTTTGGATAATCCTGTTATTATATTTTTGGATATTATTGATTTGGAAATCACTTTATTTCTGTGTACGATTTCGTTTGCCAGAAATAAAATCTTTTATTCATTTTTAAGACAGGGTGTCCAATACGAAGTTGCTGAAACTAATCGACTGTCATTTTAAAACACGTGCACAGAATCAGAAAAGCCAAATTGCTTTAAATAGAGGAAACTCTGCAGTTTTAAACGCACATAAATAAAACCCAGTCAATTATTTTTTATGTCGATTTATTACATCTTATAAAAATAACGAAAAAGTACAGTGATTAATGATAGATATTTTCGAAGTGCGAACCGTTAGATTGTGCACAAAAATCAATTCTCTTTTGAAAACTGTGAAAAACTGTGTCCAACATATCGTTCGTAATGCCGCGAACCACTTCCTGGATGGCTGCGATCAGTTATTCTACTGTGCTGGGGTTTTTAGCGTAACAATCATCTTTAATGTAACCCCACAAGAAAAAATCACAAGGGTTCAGGTCCGGTGAGTACGGCGGCCATTCTAGTCCGCCTTGAGCAAATTTAGGGTACCCCAGACCGATTACTCGAGTCCCATATACGCGATGAATAGCTTCAAACACCTCATGAGTCCGGTGCGGCGTCGCTCCATCTTGCATGAAGTAAAAAATTTTAACCAGTCCCCTCTTTTCTGCATAAGGGAAGAATTTCGTTTCCAAAAGCTGTTTGTAACTCTCTCCTGTTACCGTAGATTCCAAGAATTGCAAATAAATTCCTTTTACTGAAATCGCTGCCCATGCCGTTACTGTCTGTGGATGAAGGGACTTCGCTAGCGATATGTTCGGATTTTCCGTTCCCCAAAACCGGTAATTTTGCTTGTTTACGTACCCATTCATCCAGAAATGTGCTTCATCGGAATAAATAATCAATTTCTCATTAAGTTCTTCGGCTTCAAACATTCCCGTAATAGTGTTACAAAATTCGATGCGTTTCGTCATGGCATGTTCAGTTAACAATTGATAAGTGCTTATTTTATACGGATGAAACTTTAAAAAATATTTCAAAATGTTGTGTAATGATGATTTGGTTATTTTTAATGCTTGAGCAGCTTTCCGAATCGAATCATTTGGATTTTGTTTGAAATAATTCTCAACTTCGTTGATCTTGTCTGGTGTAGTCACCGTAACAGATGGACCTGGCAACTCGTGTCTACGGTCCTGGAGTGTACCATACTTCACGAAGTTATCGATTATCCTACAAAAATTAACGTAAAATTACTTCAATGCAGTTTAATTGAATTGAAACAGAAGTTGTGTGATAGATGAATATGAATAAATATTCAATTCTCACCTTTTCAGAGTGTTTTCGCTGGCAACTCTATGAGTTCCAAACTTAGTACGAAACCCTCTAAACGCATTACTATAAATTTTTCCCCTCGAGAGGAAGCACTCAATAAGATATACTTTTTCTTCCGTGGTGAGCTCACTCATTTTGACGAGCGCGTACTTGCTTCAACCATGGCTGGAATAAAACTGCGGGGCCTCAGGTATGCGCCTCAGAAAAAGGGACCCCTATTGAATTCATGGAGGGAAGAGACACTTATTTAGTTTTAGCAACTTCCTATTGGACACCCTGTACAAAAACGATCGTTTAACGTAACGCCTCAAAAATCGGTGGGCTAGGTAGCTCCATCACAACTCGGCAAGGGCTTGTCTGAAACAAAAAAATCAAAGTCCATTAGATTCAGTATGGCACCAGCTACGAAATGACCCTCGGATATAAAGTTTTATCAAAAAATAAAAAAATGGCAGATGAAAATCGAAAAAAGCAAAAAACGCGTTTTTTCGCAGTTTTTCGCAAAAAAAGAGTGAAAATCAAAATTTTAACCCCATCGAGAGTCATCTCATTGCGAATCATGTTTACAATATGGGGTTCAAATTTAAAGAGAATCGGTTTATTAGTTTTAGAGATACGATGGAGCTAGATTTTGAAAACGTTGTTCCGAGAAAAACGCGTTTGAAGTTTAACTATGAAAAACTCTTACCTAAACTCAATCGGCAATTCCTGCACCGTACAAAATCCCTTCTGATTGCTCATCATCGTCGATTTCTTCATCTCATGCTTGCTTTCGATTTTTTTAAATTTTCAAAGTGGACTGACCCCTTAACTGACTGTAAAACATTATCGAAATTTTGTACCTTTGAAAAGGTGAGCATTTCATTTAAAAATCGTCCGAGTCAAAATGACACAGTGTATCAGGGTTGAGAAAATAAAAAAATTGACAATCGTGAATTTCTCAGTAAACAAATTTTTTCGTTTGTCTTCAAATACATTTTTTGTCTCCTCTATATATGCGCGAATATAAATGTGGGCTTAAGGGGGTACATCCCTTTGGGTAGGAGAAAATAAGCAAAATAAAAAAAAGTTGTGTCGAAACTATCTATCCTACATAATTATTTTTTTTGTATATATTACTACTTATTTTAATTTTACATTTTTTGGGTTTTTTCATTTTGCAAGTTTTTTTACGTTTGTCTTTCGATAAATTTTGTTTTTTTTTTCTTGCCTCTGGTTTAATTCCATCAGAGTTAATTATTATTTTGCCACGTCGTCGTGGATCACGTCATTATCGTTCGTATAAACGTCTTCGTCTTTTATCCACTCGTTCCATCTTTCCTGTTCACTCTCGACAATTCGGACTTGTTTTTCTTCACTCCGGGACACATCTGTCTCTCTCTCTCTCTCTCTCTCTCTCTCTCTCTCTCTCTCTCTCTCTCTCTCTCTCTCCCGTTCTTTCGCCATCTCCGGAGCTTATTCTCACCTCGCAATTAGGTGTACGTGCCGCAACGATTGAGTCACGATCGTGACACGTACCGGCCAGCCGCATTAGCGAGCCGGCAGTAAAAGCAGCCGCAGCGACATCGATGTCCTCGCGCGCTCGCTCACACACGATAAACATACGGGAGAGCCAGCCGTAGTGCCTGCCGAGAGCAACGCAACAGTCAGGGTGGTAAAAAAAAATTCACGGGATCTCGGGGTATTGCGGGTCAGTTGAAATTTCGCGCAAAATATTTGTTTTCTTTTTTTTTCCTATGTCCAAATTTTTGTCACCTCTTTAGAATAAATCCTGTTAGTTTTTGCAGAGAAACCCTCACAATTTCTCCATGATCGTCCGTCAGTCTCAGCAAATAACATCGCCCGCCCCCTTCGGCATTTTATACCCATTTGGTTAAAAATTCTGAAATAATTAAGGCGTTACCCCCACTTGTAGCGCAAAAAAGGCCTTTTTCATGAATTTTTTTAAAGAAAACTACGAAACTTTTTTAATCGATCAATATACCATCTTGAAGAACACATCTTGAAGAACTTTCAGTAATTTTTTTTATTGAAAAATATTACATTGTTTAGTGGCAAATGGCCGTCAATGAAATAATGTTTTTATATACACGGTTTGCGGTGACCAACATTGCGGCGAAGTGGATCGTCTGAAAAAAAAATGCGGATGGATTTAGTCAAATATAAGTATAAACTAGTCTTTAATCGAAGGATTTTAAAAAATATTCATTTTTCACAAAATGGCGGACAGTCAAAGTTAATGGTTCGATTTTAACGAAAAAAACGGCCGTTTTTTGGGTATAAAACGGCCATTTTTTTTTTCGAAAAAAAAAAAATCGAACGATTAAAGACTACATTTTTATGTATTAAATAAGCCTGCAAAATTTCAAGAAGATCGGTTCATTAGTGTTCGAGTAATCTTGGTCACCGACCTCAGAAATGCCGTTTTGAGAAAAACGCGTTTAAAGTTTCTCTTTCAACGCTCTTTCAACGCGGATTCTTCTCTTTCAACGCTCATATCTCAGTCAATTTTGTTCGGATCGACTTGAAATTTTCAGGACATATTCTCAGATACTTGTACTTAAAAAAAATGCAATAAAAAAAATCGATTTTTTCAAAATCGCAAGTGGCGGTAACCCCTTAATGGAAAGACAATTATCAATTGGTTATTCAAGTCAATTTATATCTTGTTGACGCATAATTTATTAACCCTTTGGTTTGAAATTCTGGAATAATTAAGGGGGGGCACCACTGTGACGGGCTGAAAAAAGATCGTTTTTCCCTCCAATTTTTGTTGCCCAATACATTATTTATTTAGGATTTGGAAACAAGGTACCGTAAAACGGGGTTGAATTGACATTCAGTGTAATTTGACAGTTTTCCGGGCTACTTTAACGGAGCACCAAAATGGGGGTTAAGGGGATACGTGGGTTTGCAAATTTCGAAAAATCAGTTTTTTAAATGTTATTATCTAATAGTACAATATGTCTTGAATATTCGCCCAAAGTTTGAAGTCAATCGGAGTAAAAGTCTGGGTTTTTTTCGATTACAACTAATTTTACACGGTTATATGTAGTGTAAATTGTACCAAAAATTGAACTATTTGGCATAGAACTGTGGCAAAAATTCAAATTTCAATTTCTTTAAAAATCGTTCGTTCAATCACACGCTATACTTATCTACTAACAGAGAAAAGTTGGTTTTTTAATTTCCGATAAAGCTATCATGAGTTATCCTGACCACCACGAGAACACTTTTTTTAGGGGTCTCCGGAAACCAGATCCCACCGGCTGAATTTTCCAAATTTTTCGATGAAATTTTTTCGAAATATTGTTGAAATGTTGCTCTTTTATGTGCTTTGAATAAAATATCGAACAAAATAATGCATATATGACATTTTTTTTTAAATAGAGAAAACACGCTTTTTTGGCTTCGAAACCCACGTAACCCCTTAAATGTGACTTCCGGTTCTACTGCTATGCTGCAGACTGGATATGCTGCATCACTTGCGAAAACTGGGTCTGCGGCACCTGTACCAAGGGCTCGAGCAATCCTGCTTATGAATGTATGTTGTGCGACGACACAGACTATGTTTTTTTAACTTTTTTTCTATTGTAGCTCAAATTTGTTGTTCAAGTTTATTTCAATGTTACTAAAGTTGATTGTAATGTCCGATTGCTCAAGTTGATTTTGATGTCAATGATAATAATAAGACTGATTAAGTGCCTATAATAGTACCCCAGGTACTTGATATTTTTGTGTGAAATGTTTCCTCAATAAAGATTTGACAAGACAATTTGATTGTAAAACATCGTTGTTTTTCATTTAAATCCATGTCTAATGCATGAAATATTAAATGTTTTAAAATCAAAATGATATCAAATTAATCCTCAATCTTTGATGTGAGTTGCATTTCAATGCCTTGTCAAAGAAACCTCCCACTCGAGGGTACTTTGACACTTTTTTAAAATATATAATTGTGGGGGGTATGGCGAGGCTTGACTTTCTTATACATTCAAACTAACCTCATTTTACAGTATGGTAAATGAAGCATAAATTGAACTTATTTCGTGTAAAATTTTATTTTGACAAATAAATAATTAACAATGTCATCGAGGCAAAATAGAGCCTCTGTTTAAAAAATGTTGTCCACTGATCTATAACTTGACAATGGTTGGTCTGAAAACTAAAAAGAAAAAAGTTTTATAATCTATACAAATGCAGTTCTCTTTACAGTTAGCCGTTTTTCGAAGAAAACAAACTTCACCAAATGGCGGGTGTTAAAAAAAAGTGTTATTTTGGCGACATTTTTCTTGTTTTCAGATGCTTGAGAAATACTAAAGTAAAAAAAATTGCTACTGCAATAAGGAAATTTTGGTTTTTTTCAATTGAAAATCGGACAATTGTTTTAGTATGGTACGTATATCATTGCACTACCGCCTCTCACTAAATCGTCTATAACTTGGTCCATTTTCCATATTTTAGCTTAAGGGGCCAGACCACTTTGAAAATTTCAAAAAATCAAAAGCAAGCAAGACTTGAAGAAATCGACGATGATACGCAATCAGAAGGGATTTTGTACGGTGCAGGAATTGCCGATTGAGTTTAGGTAAGAGTTTTTCACAGTATAAACTTAAAACGCGTTTTTCTCGAAACAACTTTTTCAAAATCTGGCTCCATCGTATCTCTAAAAGTAATAAACCGATTCTCTTGAAATTTAAACCACATATTGTAAACATTATTCGCAACAAGATGACCCTCGATAGTTTTAAAATGTTGATTTTTACTCTTTTTTTTGCGAAAAAAACGCGTTTTTTTTACCTTTTTCGTTTTTCATTCGCCATTTTTTTATTTTTTGATGAAACTATATCCGAGGGTCATTTTGTAGCCGGTGTAATACTGAATCTAATGGACTTCAATTTTTTTTGTTTCAGACAAGCCGTTGCCGAGTTGCGATGGAGCTACCTAGCCCACCTATTTTTAAGGCGTTACGTTAAACTATAGTTTTTGTACTTAAAAATGAATAAAAATGAATTTCAATTTTAAAAAAATGCATTTCAAGACTTTATTTATCAACAACTTTTATATTCATATCTTTTATAAAATCCTTTTAAAAAATCGCGAAAATAGTCTTTTTTCGTGGCTCCAAAGTGGACTGGCCCCTTAACTTTTTCTTACATATTCTCGATAATGCGGAAATGCAAAAAAAAATCGATTTTTTTATTCACAATTCAAGTACATTTGTTACTTGTTAACCCTTACCGACCTTTTGATTCTAAATTCTGGAACAATTAATAAAAAGTAAACTTCCAATTTATAATTCAATTAAATTGCCATCACTGTCAAACGATTGGTTCCGAAAAAAAAAATCTACAATGATTAATTTGTCAGTACCTTATTTTCCCCATTTTACATTCGAAAAATGTCAAAAGTTAAGCATTTCCAATGATCGTTTTCTGCAAATGTTCATTATTCAATAAAATACTCATTTCATTACCCCACTCTATGAAGGCAATTAAATTCTCACTCGACATTACAATTACCCCAACCAGGTGCACAATCCCGTCGCTTTTTAACCCGTCCTCCAACACGCACGCGGTCGTTATTTTTTCGCCTCTCCTCGCGCTCGCTTGACACGAGCATAGGAATTTTTGTCCCAGCCTCGCTCGGACGTTAATTGTTTCAACAATCGCTGCACAGTCCGCCACCCGGATGGGCACGAGTAAAGTGTGCGTCCAATTTCTTCGCACGGATATGAATACTCTTTCGGTGTCCCTAAGTGACCCGCGTTACCCCACCGTCTGAGAATAACAGCAGAAGCAGCGGTACTGTAGCCCGAGGCGCAACGATATTAGTGATAATAGTCGCGGCAACAACACTCCGCGCTCATACGTATATACTGCGCATACAAGTAGAACGCCATTGCCGACAAAGACGGCGACGACGAAGAGAGAACTATGAGGTGCAACGTGTCGATATTGCGCAATCCTCAGCGAAGCGCGAGAGAGCTCGTGTTTTACCTTCGTGCACATCCGCCGCGAGTTATTCTCAAAGTTGCCTCGTGTGCATTTATACACACGTATAAATAAATAAATGAATAAGTGAAGAAATGAACGAATGAACAAATGAATAAACGAATAAATGAATAAATGAACGAATGAATAAATGAATAAGTGAGTGAATGAATAAATGAATAAACGAATAAATGAGTAAATGAGTAAATGAATAAATGAGTGAATGAACAAATGAATGAATGAATAAATGAGTAAACGATTAAATAAGTAAATGAGTAAATGGGTAGATGAGTAAATGCATAAACGAATAAATAAATGAACAAATATATGATTGAATGAATAAAAATGAGTAAACGATTAAATAAGTAAATGAGTAAATGGGTAGATGAGTAAATGAATAAATGAATGAATGAATAAATGAGTAAACGATTAAATAAGTAAATAAGTAAATGGGTAGATGAGTGCATTAATGAATGAATAAATGAGTGAATGAGTAAATGAGTAAATGGGTAGATGAGTAAATGCATAAACGAATAAATAAGTAAATGAGTAAATGGGTAGATGAGTAAATGAATAAACGAATAAATAAATCAACAAATATATGATTGAATGAATAAAAATGAGTAAACGATTAAATAAGTAAATGAGTAAATGGGTAGATGAGTAAATGAATAAATGAATGAATGAATAAATGAGTGAATGAGTAAATTAGTAAATGGGTAGATGAGTAAATGCATAAACGAATAAATTAATGAACAAATATATGATTGAATGAATAAAATAATAAACAAATTAATAAATAAGTAGATAAATAATATTTAAAAAAAACTATAAAGGACGATCGCAAAAGGAAGAAAGCGAGTGCGAGAAAAGAACACGCGACGATACAGCGAGAGGGAATAAGCGTATAGACGCTACATAGGTCGCTATCGTTGGCTTAGATTAAAGATGGGAGATAGGCCGCGCTATCCCGTAACGGCCATTGTGATCTGCCGTCCCCCCTTCTCTTCAACATCTTCCCCGATTACGAGAGTATACATAACCCACCATTCTACTTTTGGCCTTTATTCTATCTTCGCTCCTCTCGTATTCTGGAAACGTTGTATTCCGTGCACCAGGACGCTTTGTGCCTACCAATATATATATATATATATGTATATATATATATAGGAGATAGGATATTTTGAACTCGTTATATCTATGCCATGTTGGCTATCAGCGCATCCGGCTGTTTTGAGGACGGTCCTTAAAATAATATTTATACAAATATGCTTGAATCTACTTCCAGATGATTTTGAAGACTTTTGGGTTTATGTAACGCCGACTATGGGGATGGTTGCCGAGTGTGAGGATAGCCTCCGCGTAGTTAAATGTCCTCAAAATTACCTTTTCACGTATATACGTTGTCATTATTGTTATATATATATATATATATATATATATATATATATATATATATATATATATATTCGGGTGTATACCTACTCCTACTACTTTGCATATTCTCCGCCAAGACGTCGCGTTTTGCGTATGCGATATTGTCCCGAATAATTTAATTCCCGGCGAACCAGGAACTCGACTTTCGTGAATGAAAATTCCATTTTTTTTTAAATCAATACCAAAAACTATTTTTCCGCAGTAATCAATGTTAATTCAACACTATTCGTCTTGGAATAATATTCTTTTCCCTTTGGCTGACATGTACACGCACACGGAGTGACAAAATATTTTAAGGGGTTAGGCCACAGTAACGGGTATAAAATCATGTGCGAATTTAACAATTTGTTTTCGAATGAAAAAGTGATTCACTTATAAAATTAATTACACATCTATTTAGTATGAATATCAAGCTGTTAAACATTTTTTTTTGATGTACAAAATGGCCGACTACTAATATTTTCTTTTGTTATCTTTTTTGTAGGCGCTCCGCGGCGTGACATTTAGCATCCACAATTGTTTACCTAGAACAAAAAACAAATATTCTCGTCAATCTACATTAGAATAGCTAGATAAGTACGTACGGAATTTAAAAAATATTGTTTTATTAAAAAATTGTAGGTATTTGAATGAATTTTCAGTGAAAAATGTCGTATAAAACTGCTCATAAAATGAAAAGTTCTCGATTAATCAGAAATTCCGTACATACTTCTCTGCGAAATGCAATTAGGAACATAACTTTTGAGGGAGACTTTGTCCTTGGAGTGCCATATTTCAGGTGTTTACATTTTATTTTTTTTAAAGGAAACGAGTATAGCTTTTTGAGTGCGGTTTTTTTCTTGCTTTTATTCCTAATATACAGAACGTTAAAAATTTTTTTTTTTTTTTAAACCAATATGGCGGCCGTTGCAGCTCCGCGAAAACAGGTCCTTACATCGCGGGAGGTAAACGGCTGACATCACTGCCCCCTCTTTGTTGATCTGAAACACAAATTCAAAGCATTTTATCAATCTGTGACCCTTTGATCATGGAATGACGGATGGGTTTTTCGTTTAGTACAAATTTCGGAAAATGGCGGCAATTTTAAAAAAATCGATTTTTCGCGTTTTTTTTCGCATAAAAAGATAAATAATAAATGCAAAAATGTATCTATCGAAAAAACGATCCGTCATTCCGTGAAGACATATTTTCTGAGTATGCTCTCCAAATTTCAGGTCGATATGTTAATTACAGCGGTCAGGAGAATGTCAGCCATTTTTAAAAACGTGTTTTCGAGAAAAACGCGTTTAAAGTTTTGTAACGTGTTTACACAAAAGTGTTTATAATTACCGCTGATCGGCAATGCCTGGTCCATAGAGGCATCCCTCCTCTTCTTCTAGCTGGAGGGATAAAAAAAAATTGATTTTTTGAAAATTTCAAGGACAAAGTCTCCCTTAAATTTGAAGTAAATCGAGTGTAAATTGTTGAAGTTATTTGTCACGCCAATTGGAAAAAAGCTGTTTCGAGAAAAAGACGTCCAAAGTTTGAGGTACTCTGGCCGTGCCAGAGGTGGGCGTACGTTATACGCTCAGAGTCGTTGAAAAAAAAAATGTTCTTGCTATAAATCGAATAGTAAATTATTGTCATGATGATAAAGCACCGTTCTAGCGAAAAAAAAATCAATTTTTGACAATTCTCCTGTGGCCTTACCCTTTAAACATTTCACAGAGCTGAAAAGTATCGATTTAAACTTTTTTTAGGAGCATCGAATAGTTGCGACTCGCCCGATCTGTGGAACGATAGATTTGTCGGATTTATTTATTTTTCGTGCCGTCTTTGGAATATATTCGATATATCGATATTCCCAGCGTGATACCGTATACGTTACGAGCGTTTGTACGTAAGTTGGTGTCGCGGAAATAAAAAGTGGGGTTTAACGGAGAGTAAACTTTTCGCAAATCTTGCCCGATAGCCAGGGAATATCGGTACACTCTATTGGCGTATACTTTATATTTTTCGTCATGTAGTACGGTATATCCTCGTAACCGGATATGCATGTATATATGCGCGAATATAAATGTCGGCTTAAGGGGGCACATCCCTTTGGACAGCCGAAAATAAGCGAATTTTCAAAGAAAAGATTGTGTGAAAATTATTTATTCTACATAATTAATTTTATTTTGTACATATTACATCTTTTAATTTTACATTTTTTAAAATAAATTTAAAAAAATAGCGAAAAATGGTGAAATACACCTGGTTCAGAAACGGTTGCCGTCTGAGTTGTTCCACGGCGTACAGCCCAGCGTCTGATGTATTGATCTGACACTCTAGAGCCAAAGAGGTTTAGATCTCTGAGACCCACATGCTCTATATGAACTTCAAAAATCCAAAGAAAAGTGAAAATTCGAAAAATGGTACGTGTTTGAAAAGAAGGCTCCATTTTCCATTAAATTTTCGCAATGGTATTTGTTATTGAAAACGTGGATTTTTACAATAATTTTCGAGAAACGTTAGGTTCACATGGACGGTAATTATATTGTCTGGAGGTGTGCAAAATTGAGAAATTATTGATCAGATAGTTTTTGAGTTATCTTGTACGAGGCTAACGAAAGTTCCGTCTCTGAAGCAAGTGTCGTACAGCCGCCATTTCTACATCCTAAAAAACAAAAAAATACATTGAAAAAGTAAAATATGTAGTAATATGTACACAACATTTCAATTCTGTTAAATAAATATTTTCGACAGGAAAAAATCTTGAAAATTCGCTTATTTTCGGGTACCCAAAGGGATGTCACCCCTTAAGCACGTGTATATATAAAAATTTATATCGACGTGCGTTCATGGGAGGAAAGGGAAGAGAGGGATAATGCGGCAGATGATCTTTCGTCCCTTAAAACTTTCCGGTGTGTATACGTGTCGGACCGGCTCGATAAGACACGAAAAGCCGATAATCGGCCGGACCCCGATCGTTTCCGCGGGTTTCTTCTCTCGATACGTCCTATCGTAATCGTTTCGCCAGGAGCCCGAGCTTTTTCGGCACGAATCCCCCTCCGCCCGTCCTCCTGCACACATAATATTCCACGCCAAGTCCAACGATGTACGAGCACAAAAATCTTCACGCGGAAAGCACGTGGAATCGTCTCCCGCGTCAACGCGCAAGCGCCACGCTGGCCGTGCGGAGTGGGGGAACGCCCGCGCGCCAGTGCTCAACTCACGAGGGCCTCCACTGTACTCTACCCTGGGCAAAAAATCGTATCTCGACACCGCAATATCATTAGAGGTGAATTTTTTTTTCTTCCTTCCTGACTATCGATAAGACGAGTGTATCTCCGAGAAATCTCTCATTATTCGAGCGAATGGGAATCGTTGTTCATTCACGAGCCAGCAAAGTATACATAATGATGCATGGGAGAAACGAGTGCATGAATAAACGCCGTTGTGTCGTCGCGGCACGAATGCCCCACCGTGCACGTCTTCTGTGTGCGTGGGTCTCGTGGGAAATGAAAAAATAGGTCGAAGATGATGTTTCCTTGCGAGACGATTATGCGACGTTAATAAATGTTATTTTTTTCCCTAAGGTAACGACTCTCCCACGATAAATTGCCGGGTTTTATTGATCATTCGAGATATTATGTAAGCGCTGCATGAATATCAATCAGTCTACATGTTTGTCGTGATTTTTATAATTATTAACATATTATAAGAATTATAATAATCCAATAGTCGATGATAATTCGATAAATGTATTACTATGATTGTTAGTAATAATAAGCATTTTTATTATTCTTGACATATGACGATAATAATAATAATAATAATAATAAAGGACAAATTCTGGCAAATTATAGATAAGGGAGACAGGGGTAACGGAAAAGGCACGTATGCGAAAACCCTCAAGGGTAGGCACGAAAAAAAACCTTAATAATAATAATAATAATAATGAGGTTTATTGATACGATTTTAAAAATAATATTAAGCAATGTTTGATAATGTTTAGTAATGGTTAATGAAGTTTAATAATGTTTACCAATAGTTAATAATGTTCAGTAATGTTTAATAAAGTTTAATACTGCTTAATAATGTTTATTAATGTGCGATTATGATTAATCATGTTTAACAATGTTTAAAAATGTTTAATACTGCTTACTAATGGTTAATTATGTATGATGATGCATAATGAAAATGATCGCATACAGTCGCTGATATGTATGATAAACACCCTTTTTTGTAATCTCGATTTATTTTGTAGTTTTTCTGAAAAAAAAATCCCCAAAAGCCTATTTTTTCGGCTTCTAGAGTGGTCTGACCCCTTAATAACTTTGATGACACTATTTCATAATGTTCAATAATATTCAATCACGTTTAATAATGTTCAGCAATGTTCAATAATGTTTAATAATTTTCAATAATAATGTCCAATCATACTAATAACCTAACAATTAATAATCGAACTTTATTATGAGTATTATTATTAATAATACGTTTTTATTATTCTCAAGGTGTAATATTGACAACGGAAATAATAATAATTATTATTATAAGGATCAGAATAGTTCTTCATTCTCAGCATTCTAATAATAATAATAATAATTTTACCTATAACGGTGATAATAAAAAATTGAAAAAAAAAAATAATAATATTTCTACATTAACGTGCGAAAGGCACTGAAGAAATCGTTATAACAGGCTTTTTCGTAACATTATCTCAACCGCGCATTCCCCGAGAGCTTCATGCTTCGACGACGATCGACGAGCCGTCGATTATAGATTTTTTTTCCTCTCTCTCTCTCTCTCTCTCTCTCTCTCTCTCTCTCTCTCTCTCTCTCTCTCTCTCTCTTTTAAAGTACACTCTCGAAGATATCGCAACGATGACTCGCGTCGAAAGTGCCCGACAGCACACATCACTCGCTGATCTTCAAGTCTATCTCGCGAGCATAATTTCCACCGCGCGTGGGCACTTTTCGTAATCACGTCGATCAATGATTCATCAATGTTTTCGAAAACAAACAAAAAAAATTCATCGATTCGAAAAATCGGGAAAAAAGCGAACGACGGAACGAAGAGACATCAATAATATGTGAAAAAAAATTACGTTGAAAATTGTTGAATTATTCTCGATGGAGAATTTCTTCATTGATTCTTTCATGATCGCAAATCGGTCCGCGTGCCTCACTTCGTCGCGTTCCTCGTTGCACATTCGTCGAACCGCGATACGAGTCATCGCGAAGAAATTCGCTTCGGAAAACTCGCGATCACATTTAAACAACGCTGCGGATATTCGTCACTGTGCGATGACAGCGAGAAACAAACGTCTCGTGAGATGACTCATATCCTTTTGAATGAGAGGGAAAAAAAAAGAAAAAAACACATACGTACGATCATAATACGTGTGATTTCTCGTACACGAGACGGTGATAAAAACTAAAATCGTACGTCTGTACAGCGATGACTAACAACGAGTAATCGTACGTGTTTGATTGTTATGCAAACGAGGGAGTGCAATTTGTGCAAGCAAGATAGACGATTATTTGTATCAGTTAAGGGGTTATGCCTAGTTGTAAGAGTCGAAAAATGACCTTTTCCAAAACCAATATATTTTGACACTATAGGTCCTTAAGGCGGGAGCCTGAATTAGAGAGTCCGAAAAAGCGATTTTTCGGGATTTTTTTTACAAGAGAAAAAACAAGTGTGTCCAGTTAACATTGAGGTATCTTTTCATGTATATTTGAATTGTGTAAAAAAAATGTTCAACGCGAAACAGCCTATTCCTTGTGCGTCTTGCCACTGCAGTCCCCAATCGGGGGTAAAGATGCAGCTCGTAATTCTCGACTTAACCAAATAAACCAATGAAATTTTCAATTGTCATATATTTTTCTTCTGGGTGAGTTAAGAAAAAGCTGAAAAAATCGTGAGATCATAACTTTTCTCGAGTTTGAAAAAAAATGTGTTCGAAAGAACACATTAACGTGCTATAAAATTTATTTTTAAAAACTTTTTTAACGACTTTTTTTAATTCCCTTAGAATGGATTTTCATACTGAAGAAACTAAACTTTGTTTTATTGAAACTTTGATCAAAACTAAACGACCTACGTTTAGTTTTTTTGCTATCACGCCCGCCAATTTGGAAAAATCGTGAAAATGAAAACTGGAGAAAACGCGCTTCAAAGTTTTCAATAGGAGGAAATATCCTACTATTGATTGGCCTCTGTAACTTTGTGAATATATTCTTTAATAGTTTATCTATAGATTTAAACAATTAAAAAAAAAAACGATTTTTCGGACCTTCTAATTCAGGCTCCGGCCTCAAAGTGCCAATAATAGAGCTTAAAGTGTGGATAATTGAGCACCTTACGCTATAGTATTTGATCGAGGGATTTTTTTCCGCTGTATACTTTCGATTTGATCAACAAAAAGTGGCCTTTTTTCTCAAAAATAAAGACTCTCACTTTGAACACGCGACATTTTTTATGAATTTGATATTCCAGAAATTCCTTCCATCCATTCAACACCATCCATTTCCACCCCCCAGCTTTTTTTCGTTCGTTTTGTCTTTAGATTTTTTCAATTTTCCGAACAATCACTGATCGCGCATCTGACGAGCGGAGAGTCGCAGAGCTACATTTAATTCGACGTACGATCTATCAGAGCGTATAGCGTACCAACGGCAAAACAGATTCTCCGCGTCAGTCCCGTGCTCGACGTGTGTGTCTACGTCCAAATCGTAACAGAGAGGGGGGGGGGAGAGAGAGAGAGAGAGAGAGAGAGAGAGAGAGAGAGAGAGAGAGAGAGAGAGAGAGAGAGAGAGAGAGAGAGAGAGAGAGAGATCACGCATGATCGATCGCAAATACACGCGCGCTCGCTGCACAGGGAGATAAATTTTCCCGTATCTCGTTTTGTCGTGCTCGATCATCTTGGCTGATGGGGGAGGAAGCGAGTGTAAGAGGGAGCCCCGATTCATAGATCCACTCGTGTGGCTCGTGTATCCTAATATGTACACGTGTATGGGCTCTACCGTGCCGAATAATGCGATTTCCAACGCAGAAAACGTTTTACAAATAAGCCAGTAATCGGTCATTTTTGGCCGCGGTAGAGCACATGGCCTAAGCTTTGACAGTGACATCAAGCCATAATTGAAGTCACTGGCAATTCTTTAAAAAATGAAATATTCTAAGATAAACTATAATAATAAATAGTATACAAAATGAAGCTAGAATAATAACAATAGTATTCGGGCTTTTAAAAATAAATGCAACAAATTTGAGGGTTCACACCTGGTTGAATTTTTTTTAAATATCTATTTTTGGTTTTCGACGGCTTCTCAAAATATAAGAATTCAAAAATATTTGCTGAAAATTTCGAGCCGATCCATTTACGCTTGGAGGAGTTATGAGCGTTTATAGGTAGGTTCCGCGAATAACTTCAAGGGGTTAGGCCACAGTAACGGGTATAAAATCATGTGCGAATTTAACAATTTTTTTTCGAATGAAAAAGTGATTCACTTATAAAATTAATTACACATCTATTCAGTATGAATATCAAGCTGTTAATTTGTTTTTTTTCGATGTACAAAATGGCCGACTAATATTTTCTTTTGTTATCTTTTTTCAGGCGCTCCGCGGCGTGACATTTAGCATTCTCAATTTTTGACCTAGAACGAAAAACAAAAGTTCTCGTCAATCTACATTAGAATACCTAGAGAAGTGCGTACGGAATTTGAAAAATATTGTTTTATTCAAAAGTTGTAGGTATTTGAATGAATTTTCAGTGAAAAATTTCGTATGGAACTGCTCATAAAATGAAAAGTTTTCGATTAATCAGAAATTCCGAACGTGCTTCTCTGCGAAATGCAATTAGGAACATAACTTTTTGAATTTCAAGTAAATCGACTGAAAATTGTTTAAGTTATTTGTCACGCCAATTGGAAAAAAGCTGTTTCGAGAAAAACGCGTTTAAGGGGTTACCCCCACTTGCGATTTTGAAAAAAACGATTTTTTTCATCGCATTTCTTTGAAGTATAAGTATCTGAGAATATGTCCAGACAATTTCAAGTCGATCCGAACAAAATTGACTGAGATATGAGCGTTGAAAGAGAAGAATCCGCGTTGAAAGAGCGTTGAAAGAGAAACTTTAAACGCGTTTTTCTCAAAATGGCATTTCTGAAGTCGGTGACCAAGATTACTCGAACACTAATGCACCGATCTTCTTGAAATTTTGCAGGCTTATTTAATACATAAAAATGAAGTCTTTAATCGTTCGATTTTTTTTTCGAAAAAAATGGCCGTTTTATGGCCAAAAAACGGCCGTTTTTTCGTTAAAATCGAACCATTAACTTTGACTGTCCGCCATTTTGTGAAAAATGAATATTTTTTAAAATCCTTCGATTAAAGACTAGTTTATACTTATATTTGACTAAATCCATCCGCATTTTTTTCTTCAGATGATCCACTTCGCCGCAATGTTGGTCACCGCAAACCGTGTATATAAAAACATTATTTCATTGACGGCCATTTGCCACTAAACAATGTAATATTTTTCAATAAAAAAATTACTGAAAGTTCTTCAAGGTGTGTTCTTTAAGATGGTATATTGATCGATCAAAAAAGTTTTGTAGTTTTCTTTAAAAAAAATCATGAAAAAGGCCTTTTTTGCGCTACAAGTGGGGGTAACGCCTTAATGTTTTAGGTACTCTATGGCCATGCCAGAGGTAGGCTTACGTTGTACGCTCAAAGTCGGTGAAATTTTTTTTTCTTGCTATAAATCGAATAGTAACTTATTCTCATGATGACGAAGCACCGTTTTACGAAGAAAAAAATCGATTTTTCGAAAATTCTACTGTGGCCTTACCCCTTAAACGCGTTTTTCTCAAAATTATTTTTTCAAAATCGATGAGCATGATGTATGAAAAATCACTGCATCGATCAACTTCGAATTGTGAAAGCTTCTTTTACATATCAAAAAGCAGAGCTCGCACGAAGGAATTCTTTCTTTCGATGCATAGTTTTATTTTTATTAACGTTTTATTACGTTTTATTTATATTTATTAAGTTATATAATTTATTTATTTATTATTTATTATTTATAAAACGTTTTTTTTTTCACCGAAAATCAATATTTTCACTTCGGACTGCGGCGATTTTTTCGAAAATCAATGTTTTATTGAAAATTTCGTAAAAGCACTAGATAATTTCATGGAAAAACTAAATGCGTTTGATTTTTTTTGTTTTGGATGATTTGTTTCCAAACAGCAATGGTCACCGCGAAAGACATTTTTCAAACAGTGCTCTACACAAACCATTGTATCTACCACATTTATAAATACTTTTCAAAACAAAAACAAAAACAGAAAATAATTGAAATTCTCCGCATGTTTGCCCAAAAAAATCTACGAAAATTCCTCTTTTTTCCGGCCACGAGCCGAATGTGCCCTTATTATCCTTAGGGATTCTTGATAAAGTGGAGAAACCGATGAGCTTTAAATTTGCTCGTAATATTTTTTTTTCTCTTTTCAATCCACGGTTACTTTTTAAGTGGAAAGAAAACTGTCGTTGTATTGGAATTAGGCGAAGATTTCCATATTTGACAACAGTTTTGTGGGATTTATTGTTTTACTTATTGCTTTATAATAACAAACGCATATTGGTCCCCTTTGAAACGCAATTTTTGTATCCAACCATAAAAATATGTTGTTTTTGTTTTGTTTATTTTTCCATCGAACTGTCCCTGGAAATCGACCCTAAAATATTGTTTTCACCCACAGCAAAAGCCCGCAGGACGTACGAAGTAACATTGCGAAATAAAAATAAAGTACTTATGATCCAATGTCATCCAATAAGGATAAAAATAGCATTGAACAATAAATTGTCGGTTTTGTTGCTTTTTCATGACTGCCTATATCTTTGGATATGCACACTCAGAAAAAGAAATTTTCGTAAAATAAAACAACATGGCTCTCAATTTTTAAAACAATCACAAAAAAGTAAAGCCGTTCTTCAATAAACTTTCCACAGCGAGTTCAGGTTGGAAACTTGCCCAAACAAATTTAAAAAAAGGGCCAAGCTCGCAAAATTAAAGCGTCTTTTAACCCTTCGACTTCACGCTTCCTCCTCGAACTTCTGACTGCATATGGGGTCGATCCGACCCCAGACGTTTTTCAGATCGTTGTATTTCGGTAGATGTGCATTTCTTTTTTGTAGAGACGTTCTTTGCAGTCAATGATCCTTATTTTATGGCGCAAAATTTATTTTCTAAGGAAAACAACAATGAGGTGCCCAAACATTCTTTCAAAGTGGGAGATGCGTTGAAAAATACATACTTGCACGAAAAAGTTCATAACTTTTTTTTTACTATAGAAAACATCCTTTGAGGTTTTTAAGACGTTACCCCCACTTGTAGCGCAAAAAAGGCCTTTTTCATGAATTTTTTTAAAGAAAACTACAAAACTTTTTTTAACGATCAATATACCATCTTCAAGAACACATCTTGAAGAACTTTCAGTAATTTTTTTATTGAAAAATATTACATTGTTTAGTGGCAAATGGCCGTCAATGAAATAATGTTTTTATATACACGGTTTGCGGTGACCAACATTGCGGCGAAGTGGATCATATGAAAAAAAAATGCGGATGGATTTAGTCAAATATAAGTATAAACTAGTCTTTAATCGAAGGATTTTAAAAAATATTCATTTTTCACAAAATGGCGGACAGTCAAAGTTAATGGTTCGATTTTAACGAAAAAAAACGGCCGTTTTTTGGCTATAAAACGACCATTTTTTTCGAAAAAAAAATCGAACGATTAAAGACTACATTTTTATGTATTAAATAAGCCTGCAAAATTTCAAGAAGGTCGGTTCATTGGTGTTCGAGTAATCTTGGTCACCGACTTCAGAAATGCCATTTTGCGAAAAACGCGTTTAAAGTTTCTCTTTCAACGCTCTTTCAACGCGGATTCTTCTCTTTCAACGCTCATATCTCAGTCAATTTTGTTCGGATCGACTTGAAATTTCCAGGACATATTCTCAGATACTTATACTTCAAAAAAATGCAATAAAAAAAATCGATTTTTTCAAAATCGCAAGTGGGGGTAACCCCTTAAACACCAGATTTCACAACAAAAAAATGTTTTCATTTTCACCGCACTACAGCATAAACGGGGTCGACTCGACCCCAAGTGCTTTTTCGACAGCCCAGAAAAGTCCTCAGTACACAGGCAGGATGTAGGGTGGGGGCCGAGTGTCCACCTGTAGAGTAGCAGTGGGGGGACATTTGAGCGCCGCACTGCGGCCGAATAGATTGTCCCGTTTTACAAGGCAGGCAGTGGAAAAAAGGGGTCAAAATGACCCAGTGTGCGGTCGAAGGGTTAAAAGCTTTTCAATCTCCCCTCTCGTTAGCTTCAGACCAAGGTTGGGAAACTTAAGAGGCTATACCAGCGTGACGCTTTCAAAAAATCGATTTTTTTTTGCCTTTTTCAACAATTTATACTTCCAAGAATATGAGATGAGATTTTTATACTTTCAAGATTTATATTTTCTCAAGATTTTTATACTTTCAAGAATGTGAAATAAGATTTTTCAAATTTGCTGACATGTTAACTCAACGAGCAATTATCCGATTGACATGAAATTTGAACTGAGTACCTTTGAATATATTTACTCTACAATGACGTAGGATATTTTTGATTGGATGAAAATGGACGATTTGGAATTGCAAAAAACGACCATTTTATAGGCAAGAAAGCAGACTTATTTTTCATAACTACGACATTTTGTTACATTTTGATATTTTTTTAAAAATCCTACATCATCGTACAGGGAACGCCTTCCAGTTTAGCGACATTTTTTTCCTTTTTCGGTTTCAGCTACTTAATTGGCCGGAATCATGTCGTGGTGGATCTCAATATTTTTCTATGATAAAATTATGTAATATAGGTCAAATATAGCCAAATATATTTTTAATTTTCTGAAACATTTGAGTACTTTTCTTCCAAAAAATTCCCGAAAATCACCCAAATTTTCAGCGTTCACACTGGTATAGCCCCTTAAAGCTTTTCAATCTCCTCTCTCGTTAGCTCCAGACCAAAGTTGGGAAACTTAACAATTAGGTTTTCCCGAAGGAAGAAAAATAGTTTCTTCTCACCCAGAGCGAACTATATGCACCTAATACCGTAACTACGTCTCCGTGTCCAAAATGCATACGTGCATAAATTTCTATCACCAGTATACGTCGGACTTACTTGATGGCTGGTGCCCGTCGGTATTCCTGTTTCAATCAGACAAACGTTCACATCGTTCATCCATCGGACGTATATCTGGTCGTCGCGGATCGCGTTTATCGCGCGGCATACGTACAGTTGATAGTCGGAAAACCAATTTGCAAATAGAGCGCCCCGTTAGCGCTGTGAAACGCATAGGAAGAGAGGGAGAGAGAGAGAGAGAGAGAGAGAGAGAGAGAGAGAGAGAGAGAAGGAAAGTGAAGGGGTTGACGTTGCTCGAGTCCGATCTCTACCGAGGAATTTCCTATACGTATGTGTAAACGTGTTTGGCTTGCACATGTGTACGTGCATGAAGAATTGTATCAGTGCGAACAAGCCAAGGGTACGATTACCGAAGCTTCGCAGCCTCTCGCTTCAACATCCTCGCTATACGGGGTGTCCTGTTATGAATGGATAATCCTGCAACTGTCGATAGGTCAAATCATGTCCCACTATATGCTGGAATTTCAGTTTACCGAAAGTTCCACGGTTGTCCAGATAAAAATCATATGCTTTTGGTTTTTGCATGCCCCTTCGACAAATAATAACGTTTTTTGACCCGATTAACGGAGACTTTGTCCTTGGAGTGCCATATTTCAGGTGTTTACATTTTATTTTTTTTTAAGGAAACGAGTGAAGCTTTTCGAGTGCGGTTTTTTTCTTGCTTTTATTCATGATATACAGAACGTTAAAAAAATTTTTTTTGAAAAAAAAAACCAAAATGGCGGCCGTTGCAGCTCCGCGAAAACAGGTCCTCAAATCGCGGGAGGTAAACGGCTGACATCACTGCCCCCTCTTTGTTGATCTGAAACACAAATTCAAAGCACATTATCAATCTGTGACCCTTTGGTCATGGAATGACGGATGGGTTTTTCGTTTAGTACAAATTTCGGAAAATGGCGGCGATTTAAAAAAATCGAATTTTCGCGCTTTTTTTCGCATAAAAAGATAAATAATAAATGCAAAAATGTATCTATCGAAAAAACGATCCGTCATTCCGTGAAGACATATTTTCTGAGTATGCTCTCCAAATTTCAGGTCGATATGTTAATTACAGCGGTCAGGAGAATGTCAGCCATTTTTAAAAACGTGTTTTCGAGAAAAACGCGTTTAAAGTTTTGTAATGTGTTTACACAAATGTGTTTATAATTACCGCTAATCGGCAATGCCTGGTCCATAGAGGCATCCCTCCTCTTCTTCTAGCTGCTCATGTTGAGCCGCCAACATCTCCCGCTAACTTCAAGGACAAAGTCTCCCTTAAAAATAATACTTTCGCTTATTTGTTTTATCTAGAAAGTCTTCTTTTTAAGGGGTTACGTGGATTTGAAAATTTAAAAAATCCATTTCTTTAAATTTTATTATCTAATAGTACAATATGTCTAGAATATTCTCCCAAAGTTTTAAGGGGCTATACCAGTGTGAACGCTGAAAATTTGGGTGATTTTCGGGAATTTTTTGGAAGAAAAGTACTCAATTAAATGTTTCGGAAAATTAGGAATATATTCGGCTATATTTGACCTATATTACATAATTTTTTCATAGAAAAATATTGAGATCCAAGGTACGTATGCGCCGCCTTCGAAGGCGCCAAAAAAAAAAGTTCCTCCACTGCTGACATGATTCCGGCCGATTAGGTAGCTGAAACCGAAAAAGGCAAAAAATGTCGTTAAACTGGAAGGTATTTCCTGTACAATGACGTAGGATTTTCGAAAAATATCAAAATCTAACAAAATGGCGTAGTTATGAAAAAAGTTTGTTTTCTTGCCTATAAAATAGTCGTTTTTTTCATTGCCAAATCGTCAATTTTTATCCAATCAAAAATATCCTACGTCATTGTAGAGTAAATATATTCAAGAGTACCCAGTTCAAATTTCAAGTCAATTGGACAATTGCTTTTTGAGTTACATCGTTAGCAAATTTGAAAAATCTCATTTCGAGAAAAAACGCGTTTAAAGATTGAACTATCGATTTTTGCAAGATTAAATGATATTTACCATAAAAACTGCTAATCAGCTATACCTGGCCCATACAATGGACCCTCCGCTTCCCCGAAAAACTCCTGCTGAGAGGCTGAAGCTTTTCACACTGGTATAGCCCCTTAAGTCAAACGGAGTAAAAGTCTAGGAGAGAGAGAGAGCCTTTGGGAATTCCTCCCGATCTTTTAGAAATTTTGCACACTTTTTCAAAATAGCATTGACTAGTGATTGAATGAAGGTTCTTTTTCGATTACAACTAATTTTACAACGCCGTACAATGTTAAATTGTACCAAAAATTGAACTTTTTTGCATAAAACTCTGCCAAAGGTTCAAATTAAAATTTTTCAAAAATCCTTTGTTTAATCACGAGCTATGCTCATCTACTAACAGAAAAAAATTGGTTTTTCAATTTCAGACAAAGCTATCATGAGTTATCCTGACCACCACGCGGACACTTTTTTTAGGGGTCTCCGGAAACCATGTCCCACCGGCTGAATTTTCCAAATTTTTGGATGAAATTTTTTTTAATATCGTGCAAATGTTGCTCTATTACGTGCATTTTGAATAAAATAATGTATATATTATATATATATTTTTTTTAACGGCGAAAATTTACTTTTTGCTTCGAAACCCACGTAACCCCTTAACCTTAAATGTTAAAGAAACTTTATGAACAAAGATCTCATGCGGATTTTTCATACAAACCAATTCGAACATCTAACTCTGATAGCCTGCGGTGTAAAAAAGAAATGGCACGCGAAAAACCAAAATCAGATTTTTTTTTTTTTTTTTTTTTTTTTTTCCAAAAATAACAGTGCCGAAAATCTCGAAAACCGTGGGACTTTTACTAAACTGAAATTCCAGCATATAGTGGCACATGATCTGACCTATGGACAGTTGCAAGATTATCCATTCATAACAGGACACCCTGTATATACCTGCACTCACTCGAATGAATCAGAGTACTAATTACGCGAGAAGATCGACGTAATTCCTTGCCTCTTCTCTCCCTCTCTCCTTCTCTTCCTCGTTTCATCCGATCCTCCCCCGTTTTCTCGCTGATTGCGAAAGACGCATGTACGAGGAAAGCGCGTCAGAAATACATCAACGGCGTGTATTGTGTTCGCGAATCGAAACGCGATCGGAGAATATCGAGACGCGAACGTCATGTAAATGAGGAACGAGTATGGTGAATGCAGACAGAGTGACGGACATAATTCCACCGGTGACGAGTTTTTTGGAAATTTTCCTAGATTTATTTGGGTGTTCGCATGGGTGTAGGCACAGTGATGTAGGTTGGGGCACTTGCCTCTTTTCTAGCTCATGTAGTCAAGCGAAAAATATATGAAAAATATATGATTGGTGTTTGTTACAAATTATTATAATAAATTATTCAGAAAATGTAACACTTCGCTGTTTATTTTGTTTTTATGCCACAAGGAATTATAGTGCATGGGGAATTTATTTTTTGGCGGAAATGATAAATTTTGTAAATCTTGAGCGACCACTAAATATTCATTGGCCGGCTGGAGCTTTCGCGAGGTTAAGGGGTTACCCCCACTTGCGATTTTGAAAAAATCGATTTTTTTTATTGCATTTTTTTGTAGCATAAGTATCTGAGAATATGTCCTGAAAATTTCAAGTCGATCAAGTAAAATTTAGAAATTTTACCATTTAGAAATGGTAAAATGGTAAAAAGGAATCCAATATTTTTTCCCACAATTTCATGCAAAAATAATGGATTCCTTTTCACTACACCTAATATATCTATCCATTTGTTAAGGGATCTTTTCACGCTAAAAAATGCTATTTTCATGATTTTTAAAATAAGTTTATATTATAGATATTGATATTAAAGTTGTTACACTTAATAAATACACTTTCGAAATCCATTTTTTTTTTATTTAAGTCACTATTTATAGACGAAAATGGTAGTTAAAAAAATGTCCTACAAAAATTGTAGGTAGGAATTGTATGTAGGAAATCTCGGAGATGGATCATGCGAAACAAAAAAATCAAACGGTTTTAGATTCAGTACGTTGATGGCTATAGCGCATATCATACGATTTTTGATATATACAAAAATAACAAAATGGCGGACTTTTTCGAAAAAAAAAAACAAAAAACGTGCTTTTTTACCGTTTTTGGCAAAAAAAGTAAATATCAAAATTTGAGAAAAATCCTTGATATGCGACATAGCTATAGTTGTAAAGAATATGTGGTTAGAATTTAGTAAAAATTTAGTCTAAAAATAGATCCAGTAGTTGCGAAACTTTTATCGACAAGCCGTCGAAAAACGTTTTTTCGACGGCTTTAAATTTTTTGTATGTACTTCGAACGTGTATTTATTAAGTATAACAACTCTTGTATCAATATCTATAATATAAACATATCAAACAAACCCATAAAAATAGCCTTTTAGCGTCCAAAGTGAGAAGACCCCTTAATAACAAACTATCAACCTAGTTTTTTTGTTCAAAAATCGAACTTTTCTTCTACATCTCGTCATTTTCGTAATTTTCAACATGTCAAAAGGTATCCAATCATAAAAAAACCCCCATCACCATACCAACGCCCTATTTTTATTTTTAATTCCCATAACCCTCCTTTCCCGAACCACCTTCGCCGATCGGCCCTGCAGCGGTGGCACATTACCCGAAACAATAATCCTTCCATGGCCAATCAATATTCCACAACTCAAAGAAAACCCAAACTCGTCAACACCACGCATCAATCGTCAACTGCCGACCTCGTCGCAATACTCCGATCAGGATAAATCTTCAAACCCACCCGTTTTTAGTCCAAGTTTATGGAGACCCTCGAGTTGCATCCAGAGCAGACGCGCGATGGTCTCGACTCGGGCATGAGACCTCGAGCTTTCTGACATTGATATTCTCTTGCCTGTGAGACGATCGGCCAGGCCCGATTATCCGTAATTGCTAATAGGCCAAAGACTCGATCATGGAAATGGCTATGTGGCTTGCCTATATATTATATCGACGAGCCACAGCTATTTCCATTACACACACACTCGGAGAATTGGTTGCAGACACAGGAGGACACTGCACGTACAAGGGTGAGGGGACTGAATGGGGGCGACAGAGAGAGGGGGGGGGGGGGGGGCTCTTTGCAAAGGTGTTCTGTCCTCACGGAGAGTCGAAGGGATTGGTAAACTACCGGAGGGATGCAGCGTCGACAGCCGGGTGGAAATTAGAGATAACGACGTGTCGCCCCGTGCGATTTGCCCTGAGGTGTTCTCCACTTTGTGGAAGAAGCTTCTCTCTCTCTCTCTGTCTCTCCTTGCGATTATCTGCATTCATTATATATATATATATATATATATATATATATATATATATATACACAGGGTGTCCTGTTATGAATGGAAATCCTGCAACTGTCGATAGGTCAGATCATATCCTACTATATGCTGGAATTTCAGTTTAGTAAAAATCCCACGATTTTCGAGATTTTGACCTTTATTTTATTTTATTTTTTTGAAAAGCAGATTATTAATAAAAAAATCATCTGCTTTTGGTTTTTCGCATGCCATTTCTACAAATAATATGAATCGACAATACCTCAGCAACTTTTTAAGAGGAGGGTAGGGGTTTCAGCGTGAAAAAAACAACATTTTTTTGCGATTTTTTTAAATCTATATGGATAGAGTAAATTTATTGAATCTTGTTGTACATTGTTAAGTGTCATTTCAAGAACATTCCGTGAAATTTGTACGCGAAAGTATCCACAAACAAGCCGGTGCCCCGTTTTTCTCGAAACCACTTTTTCAAAGTCCGTGTTCACTGCCATTTGAAAAGTACATGACCGATTTATTTCAAACTCAACGGTTAGTTTGGAATTTTTTTTACATCGGTTTTCCACCCCCAAAATGGCGGAATTTTTCGTGAAAAATAGCACTTTTCACTTTACATGACCACCAAAAATTGAGAAACGAAAAAAAAAATTATCAAAGACCGTTGGGGGAAGGATTTGATGGTACTTTGACTAAATTTTAATGGTACTTGATTTCAGATAATTTCTAGCCGAGATACAGTGAACACCGCCAATCGTGTTTCTCCGAAGGCGTTATTGGAAATGCTTTGTCACCGGCTTGTTCGTGGATATTTTCGTGTACAAATTTCACGGAATGTTCTCGAAATGACACTTGACAATGTACGAAAGATTTCAATAAATTTACTCTATCCGTAGAGATGAAAAAAATTTGCAAAAAAGTGGTTTTTTTTCACGCTGAAACTACCCTCCCCTTAAAGTAATTGGCAAGATATGCGTAGTACATTTTTTTGGAACCGCAGGCTATCAAAGTCAGATGTTCGAATTGGTTTGTATAAAAATTCTGCATAAGATCTTTGTTCATAAAGTTTCCTTAACATTTAAGGTTAAAAAGAAGACTTTTCTAGATAAAACAAATAACCAAGAGTATTTTTTAAAAAACCGGGGCATCACGGTTATCATTTGTAGAAATGGCATGCGAAAAACCAAAGGAGATGATTTTTATGTCGAAAACCGTGGAACTTTTACTGGACTGACATTCCAGCATATAGTAGGACATGATTTGACATGTTGACAGTTGCGGGATTATCCATTCGTAACAGGACACCCTGTGTATATATATATATATATATACAGGGTGTCCTATATATATATATATATATATATATATATATATATATATATATATATATATACACATATATATATATATATATATATATATATATATATATATATATATATATATATATATATATATATATATATATATATACATATATATATATATATATACACATATATATATATATATATATATATATATATATATATATATATATATATATATATAAGGACGGATGAGTACAGATATGGGAAACGCGGAGAGGAGGAACCGAGGGAATTTGCAATATAGTTTTCAACGAGTCAATTAAAGTTGAAGCAGATCAATCAGTTAACGAGAATGATGAGAGCATTTCCCATATACATACACGTAAGTACCTGAAGGGTGATTTAGCGCGAGTGGCAATTCTGCGCACGACATATCCCCCGCTCACTGTATTTTTTAACGGGTGCACATACATACGACGATTAAAAAACTCGCCTCGGTTCGTGTTACCCGGGCTGCAGCGATTGTTGCTGCCGTCGTGCTAACAATAAGATTTTTCGATCATTCCATAGTGCAAATGACATGACGTTGAATTTTGCATCGTTGAAAAGCAACTGTACGTTTTCTTCATTTTTAATTTTTTTTTCATTTTTAATTTCTATTTTTTTCGTTTCTTCATTTCTTATTTCTTCATTTTTCGTGAAAATTGAGGTCGTAAAGTTCTAATTGGAGTACGTAGAAACGTTAAAGCGCTTTTTACAGCCTTAACCGGCCGAAAAAATTGAGTGGTTAAAAAGAATTCATTTTCGTTGCATTTCAACGATGCAGTTTCTACGCCATCGAATCACGAGGGGTGGAAGTGGGAAGATGAAAAAAAATAGGGGAAATTCATCACGGATATACCGGACGAGGCAACAACTATTAGCAGTCGACATATTGTCAACCTATCAGACTTAGGAGAAAACTTTTCCTACTAAAGTTCCATAGTTTGAAGCGATTCACCGAGTGGCTGCTACGAGGTTCATTCTGATGATGGCGCTTAGGAGATTTCAAGGTCACCTCCATTTTTTTAAATGGGACCACAATATTTTTTCTTCAGAACATTGTCAAGAACCGAAAAATAAGTTCACACACCAAATTCTAAGATGGTCGATCAAGAATTAGTATTAAAAAATGTATGAAACAGCAATTTTATTCAGTGACCTTGAAATCTCCAAAGCGCCTCCACCTGGATGAACCTCGTGGCTGCCACTATATGAGCCGTTTCGAACTATGCAACTTTTGTAGGAAAAGTTTTCTCCTAAGTCTGATAGGTTAGAAAATATTTCTACTGCTCATAATTGTTGCCTCATCCTGGGTACACATCAGGGGACCATTTCCGTTTTCTGAGCGTACACATAGGGACACTTCGCGCCGGGCACATATTTGGGAATTATGTGCATGGAATACCTTTGCAAAAAGTAATTCCTGCCATTGTGAAAAAGCGATTAAACTTAGGTTGAGAAGTACCGTGAAACGGGGTTAAATTGACATCGAGGGTAACTTTGACAGTTTTTGGGGCAACTTTAACAGAGCGCCAAACTACGGTTTAAATGTGTGCGTTTGAGTTTATTATTATGTTGCTTGAGTTTATTATCGTTGAGTTTATCATATATTAAGGCGTTACCCCCACTTGTAGCGCAAAAAGGCCTTTTTCATGAATTTTTTAAAAGAAAACTACAAAACTTTTTTAATCGATCAATATACCATCTTAAAGAACACATCTTGAAGAACTTTCAGTAATTTTTTTATTGAAAAATATTACATTGTTTAGTGGCAAATGGCCGTCAATGAAATAATGTTTTTATATACACGGTTTGCGGTGACCAACATTGCGGCGAAGTGGATCATCTGAAAAAAAAATGCGGATGGATTTAGTCAAATATAAGTATAAACTAGTCTTTAATCGAAGGATTTAAAAAAATATTCATTTTTCACAAAGTGGCGGACAGTCAAAGTTAATGGTTCGATTTTAACGAAAAAAAACGACTTTTTTTGGCTATAAAACGGCCATTTTTTTTTCGAAAAAAAAAATCGAACGATTAAAGACTACATTTTTATGTATTAAATAAGCCTGAAAAATTTCAAGAAGATCGGTTCATTAGTGTTCGAGTAATCTTGGTCACCGACTTCAGAAATGCCATTTTGAGAAAAACGCGTTTAAAGTTTCTCTTTCAACGCTCTTTCAACGCGGATTCTTCTCTTTCAACGCTCATATCTCAGTCAATTTTGTTCGAATCGACTTGAAATTTTCAGAACATATTCTCAGATACTTCAAAAAAATGCAATAAAAAAAAATCGATTTTTTCAAAATCGCAAGTGGGGTAACCCCTTAAAATACGAAATGTTGGCGCACTTCGTACAAAACTTGGGAACAGTGAAGTTTTTTATGAGCGAATTTCAAATGTTGGCGCGTTTATTGAAATTGAAAAGGAGGGGAAATCGGTTTGGGTCTGTGCCATACGTAAAACATTTGGTTTCAAAGTGTACTATTAATTTGTAAATGGTAGTTTACAAGAGATAAACTGTAAAGTGTTTGCATAAATATCAATATTACGTGTAATATGATTTATTTATTCACTATAGACAATATCCTGATAAGTACGATAATTTTGGCCCATTTACGATAATTCTACGCCCCTGGTACGATAGGTGCCTCGCTTCAGGTTGCAGACGCTGTTTCGGACGTAAAAAAAAGGCACCTACAAAAAACTTCCAAAACCTGTTCAAAGTAACCCTATTTTACGTTAATTCGTAGATTATTTTTCAAAATGTCCGAGATCAGTTATTACCTACATGGAATGTCAATCCATAGTTCAAACAGCAGCCACCGGTGGATGTCTGCTGTTTTTTCACATTATCCGTGTCCGACCGCACTGACCTACTCTACTCGTCGAATCGAAATCCATATATATTTGCTCGACCACAATTCGCTCGAGTATACGATCATATACCGCGGTGCACGTGGAATCGACAACAGCCCGGGTCTCCATGACGGCGAGAGCGGTGAGCGAGATCCCCGAGCAATTCGAATTTATTGGAAAAATTCATCGCCCCTGTCTCTTCCACGCTCGGTGATTGATACAGACAGTATGCAAGCGGACAAAAAAGTTATTGCAAATGCGTACAAACTCGGGGGATTTGCTTTTTATTGGACCAGAATAACAGAACGACCAGCTGACAGGAATTCCAAAAGTTCTCGGCCATCGCTGTCATCAATTATATTGGGTGTCTCGAAATGACCTGACATTTTAATTTATTAATCAAACGTATTATTTATTTGACAAGCACAAATATTTTTATTTTAATATAAGGTACAAACATGGAGGTTATGTGTGGAACCCGTTATCCGATAAATCGCCTCACTCCTGTTTGCAAAGTAGGACACTAGAGGCACGATCACAAACCGCTTGCGAAGCTCTGGATTTAGTAGTTAGTGATTTCACCGCGTGCGTCGCTGTTGCATGTCCGAACCAAAGTGAACTGAGCGACAAGAACGCAGCCGACGCCATCCGCCAGGGAGACTGTACTAAAGGAGTTCCAACTATGCACTACAGAAATGGTATGCGAATCTGTTGGAAATAAACAGTTTCCATTGCGGCCACTATGCGGCGCCGTGATGGCTGACGCATCGGCGGTGGGGGTAAATCGCGAGAAACTTCATTCCGTTGAGCGAACATGAAAAGCAACATAACCAAAAACTGAATATTCAAAGCAAACCAGACGATAGTAATTCACGGCTGATTGTTTATACCAAATACTGAATCTAATCGCTGAATCGTGACCATGCCTTAGCTTCTACCCAGCGCTGCAGGTGGCTCAATCAGGTACTACTTGAATCCAGCAGATTCGCCTACCACTTTTCCTCTGTCCCTCCCATTAGAGTTGGGACTCTTTTAGTATCGTCTCCCTGCCATTAGACCAGTAAAAATAGACGTTTGTTTTGTCAACTTCGCACTAAACTACCGATCCAATTTTTTTTATGTAAGGTTTAGGATCACTTACTGAGTATAAAATCACAAAATGCTGACAGATTCCGGTGGAGCTTCAGGCGCCATCTTGAACAAACGTTTTTGGCCGATATCTCAGAAACTATGCACTTCAGGGCAAAAGTCATAGAGACTATTATTGTAAAAAATAAAATTTCGCGTCTTTTGTTTTCCATAAACTTTTTTGTAAGACTCACCGTTTACGATTTATGGCTCATTTAATGAACAGGTTTTTCTATCTCGGCCGATAACTCTTATAATATTGGATTAATCAATAAAATGAATCTATCCATTTTTAAAGGTCAATCTATTCCCCACAACTTTTATTTAAAACTTTTTGTTCCTAATGTCCATAGTTTTTGAGTTTCTTCCATATAAAGTAACCGTTTCTTTTATGTCTCTACACATATCCTGCAAATGCCGAACTGGCTGTGGAAGAGCATGTAGATGCCGAAAAGCAGGCTTGGACTGCACTTAATTTGTGAGAATTGCTCGGCGGAAACATGCTCGAATCAGCCAACAGTGAATCTCGTCTTCAACGAGGAGTCGGTAGATGTTGACGATTTTGACCACGAGAATGAACAGTTCATTGAGGCCTTATTGAAAACTTGATACAATTTTTAATTTTCGTTTGTGTTATGTTTTTTCTGACAATACATTTTGAATATATTTTTAATAAATATTCTCCTTTCCTTTTCTTTCATTTTATTATGGCATCTGAACATAAAATAATTGATAATAATCACTCAATAATCCAGGATCGAATCAAAGCACTAAATATTTTTTAATTGTACGAAGTATAATAAAATGAAAGAAAAAAAATTCATTACTATTTCAGGTAAGGAGATGAACTTTTGATTGTTAAGTACATCAACATACGGGATATTTTTTCAAATTTATTTGTTGAATTTTTACCATTATACTCTATGCATACCTTGAAATTATTGACCCTGCACCCGGTAGTCCAACATAAAACGTCCTATAGCTCAAAAAGTATGGACATTAGAAAAAAAAAAGTTTCAAATAAAAGTTGGACCACAATTTTCAATCGGAGACGCAATATCGTTGCAAGGTTTTATTTTTTCAAATAAAATTTGCACGAAATAAGTTTAATGTATGCTTAATAATATACCTTCTTTCCAAATCCCAAATAACTAATGTAGTAGACAAAAAAAAATCGGAAAAAAACTACATTTTCTCGGCCGATCACAGTGTCCTCGTTTGAAACGGTGTACACGATTTCTCGACATCTGATGAACGGATTGGCTTGAAATTTGGTACACTTATTCACTGTAAAAGTCGCATAGTCTTAACGTACGTTTGTCTTCTTGCCATTCTTTGATCAATCGTTATTAACAATAATGTTGACATTTTTTCTCGAAAAAATCGAAAAAAATGCAAATTTGATTTTTTTATTTTTGGAACACAATACCAGAAAAAAGTTCGGCCAAGTCTTATTAGCCTTACAAGCCAATATTATCGATTTTAAGAAAAAAAAAACATTTTTTTCGTTTGAGATTAACCGCGTGGCCAAAATCAAATACACCGCTTGATTTTGGATGAAACAAACAAACCCAAACAAACAAACAAACTCGCTAATGCCTTCAGAAATAAAAAAAAATAACCCTCACTTTCGGTTTGTCGCAGTCACCCTTAAATGTAATACATGGATGAAGAATGTACGTTTTTTTCTGGTCCTCAATTATTTTATCTTCCTGAAAACTCAAAAAAGTAATTTTGAAAGAGCAATTTCTCAAGAATTATCGCACCAACATTCCCCCAATTTTGTTAAACCCCAAATGTAGTACCTGATCATTGGATTTTCGGTCACCAATAGAAGAAAAACAAGTCACATAAAAATACTTTTAAATCCTTACCTCCAACGTTTACGAATTGAAATTCCGACAAAAAGCCCGTTTTTTACCGACCGAGCTCGTGACGCACGTCCTAAATTCCGAAACTGTACGTTGGACGCCACCTCTGTGCGATTCCGTGAACTTTCCATCGCAATATCCCGCGGTCGATAACGCAGCGACCGTCGGACTCCCAATCCATTCCAAGCCCACCTCCGACGAGCGCCAAGTCGCTTACGTCACGCTGCCAGCTGATCGTTTTATTTTCGTAGCGTGTTGTCGCATTGACCAAGTAAACGCGAGAGCCGCAACGATCCCCCAACGCCGTAAATATATTGCGACAATCGCGTTGGATCGACGATGATTTCGTCGTTGCGCGTTTCCCCCCTCGAAGAAAAATGCGCTTCGAATACAATCGTAGCGGGCGCAAGTGCGTTCGACCGATAAGCGTCCGGAGTCATTGGCAAGCCTCGTGAAGTAAAACAGTAAACAAATCACTCCTAAAAAAATTTTCATCATGTCTCTCGCCAGCGAGCAGAGCTTCGGAGCAAAGCAATCCATTCGAAGACTCGAAATACCGATAAGCAAGTTCAACGACGTCGCGATACCGCATCACTTGGATCTCCTCAGGCGCCACAAGAAGAACATCAAGAAGGTAAGAACAAAGGACCGTCTCGCTTGCTCCGGTGCTTGACGCAACGCTTGGATTTTCAGTATCAAAGGATGCGCGATTGGGAGCTCGTTAGGAGGGAACAAATCAACGCGGCTAGACTGACCAAACAGCTGGAACAATTGCTCTACGAGATGGACACCCTCAGATCTCAGGTGCAGGACGAAGATATCGAAAAGTTTGACAAACTCACGACAAACTCCAGAACCAGTACGATCAACGCCATCAACGAATATCTCGGTAATGACCAAACCGTAGCTTCTACTCCGTGTATTACGACACGCGACAAAATATTGGCCACCCGCGCGACATTATCGTCGCATATTGCGGAGAATTGTTATTTCTTCTCACCGCGAGGCTTATAAACTAAATGGACGGCGCATCGTGTTCCGTAGAATTAACGTTCGAGCAGTCGGAAACGGCGTCAGCCGAAGACGAGGATCAAGCAGCCGCAGAGCCACTTGAGCAGCGTCAGGTCCAGCTGCACGCAGACGAGGAGGACCTCGAGAGGCAGAAAGCCTGCCTGCATTCCTGGACGTCTCTGCAACGAGATTTGCAACAGTTGCATCAGCTGTTCGTCGATTTCAATCGAATTATAAGAGTGAGTCTTCTCACGCCGCTCGCGTCAACTGTGGCTTTTTCTAGAGCTCGCTCGTGAACGGCGTTGAAGTTTGCTTCGTTGGAATGCAATGGAAATTCTTTTCTTCTTCCTCTACTTCATTATTCGCATGGATAATAATTTATCGCCCATTTACGGTGCAGATTGTCATTAGGACGTCGGATAAGTTCTCGCTGTTTTCCCACAGATGGCGTTACCAGAACTGCGCGCGTGTAGTTCAAGATGGTAACGCATTTTTGAAGAAGTACTACAAGCAAGCTTGAAACTCAGTGTATGTCGGAAATAACGTGCAGAGATTGGTTTGGACGGTTCAAAAAGAATGATTTCGGTGTGTCGAATTGGAGGCGTTGCTTCTTGAAGACTCATGGCAGACGCTGGGTAAACTTGCGGAATCATTAGGAACTCCTTCGAAGCATTAGGAATTCTTTTTTTAACAGCATTAATTTTCATGGAAAAAACAGCGCGAACTTATTCAACATCCCGATAATGAGGATCTTGAAAAACTTTTTCGTGATTTTTGTAGCACAAATCTGCCATCGAAATATATTGGCAATGTGGAAGAATTAATGGTATTGAAGCTTGCATCGTTGGGATGCAACGGAAATTCTTTTTTACTCTTTCATTTCTTTATTTTTATTACTATCTAAACTCTTTTTTTTTCCAAGTTTAAAGTATGGAACCCTAACAAGGATCTTCAAAAATGTTTCGGTGATTTTTGTAGCCTATATAGGCCGAAAAAAGGTAATTCTTTAGATAAGTGACTTCTCCGAAAACATTTTTTTGGTATTTTCTCATTTATTGGTTTATAAACGATATTCAGTCGGGGGACGATACAATTTTTAATTAACAAATTTTTTACGAGCAAAAGATCGTCAAAAATTTCGAATTTCTTAAAAACCCAAACAAACCCAATATAGGCGTCGAAATGTTCAAAAATGCCCTTTATTACGTGTTGTAAATTTGTTTACAAGCACAAAATCGTTGAAAATAATTTCGAATTTTTGAAAAACCCAAACAAACCCAATATAGGCGTCGAAATGTTCAAAAATGCCCTTTATTACGTGTTGTAAATTTGTTTACAAGCACAAAATCGTTGAAAATAATTTCACTTTTCCATAAACCCAAATACACCCAATTAGGCGTCCAAATGTTTAAAAATGTTCTTTATCAAATCTACTTTATCACGTGTTTCCGCTAACTTCAAAACCCCATAACTTGGGGGGGATGAATTTCAGCCTCCCTCGACTAAATATCATAATTGATAACCAAATAATTGAGAAAATAGCAAAAGAAAATGTGAGGCTCATTTTTTGGAAAAATCACTTATCCAAAGAATTATTTTTTAAAAAATGCAAACTTCAATACGATAAAAATTAATTTCCGATGCAACCTTGAACATCATGTCTTTGACACCTCGGCGATTAATTTTTTATTCTCAAGGATCAACGCGAATGCGTCGACAGTGCGGAGAACAATGTCGCGGTGGCGGATGTAAATGTACGAGAGGGGGCGAGATATTTGGAGAAAGCGTCCAAGTACAAAGCCGCGATGTATCCGATTGCCGGAGCCCTGCTGGGCACTTGTCTGGGCGGCCCGGTCGGGCTTATCGCCGGCTTGAAACTCGGCGGACTCACCGCGGTCGGCGGTGGCCTCTTAGGTACAGTACGAGAATCTCGCCCGATTAATGTCAATCACGCCAATAATGGCAAATCAGATTGAAGTTTGCAGCGCTGGAATGCGACGAAATTTTTCTTTTCGTATTCTGGTATTTTTTAAGCACATTTGGGATATGGAAGCCGCTGAAAGATTTTTGCGAATCTTTATCGAAAAATTGGTAACGAAAAACTGTAAGATAGTATTTGAGATTATAATAAAATGGAGAAAATGAATTTTCGTTGCATCCCAACGATGCAAACTTCAGCACCATTGAGGCATCTGGCCACCATGTAATTTTTTCTTTCATTTTTTTTTTTTTTTAAATAAACCCTGAACTGTTAAGAACAATTGAAGCCATAGTACGTATTGAAAAACGCTGAATTGACCAAGTTACAGTTATTTTTCGGCACGAAGGTTGAGCCGCTGCGGGCGGTCGACCGTGCGGTTCGATCCGTGTTTATAACTCACGCAGCTGTCCTGCGTTATCTCGAAACTACATTTTTTGAACTGGTACCATCGAAACATCGTAAACTATCGGTCCGATTGCTTTCAAATTTTTACACAATACTTTCAAATACATTATATTAAATGTCACGCAGGATTTTTGCGATAACTTGATTAGTTTTTGTTTTATTATTATTTAGCTCGAAAAATTTCGGTGAAAGATACAAATTTTTTTCTTCGGCTTACCATAATTTTTTCAATGGTCGAAAAACAAAAACCGCTACGCTACATTGTAGCGACACTACTCACGAATGAGCTGATTTTTTTTTTCTGAAGTGACATGACCGGGTAACAGCTGGGACAACGACCGCGCGTATCGTGCGGAGGGCCTCCGCGGCAATGTGCATAACGGCGCCATTTTTTCCATATTTTGAACGGAAATTTATTAACGTTATTCTTAAAGCCCTTTCTGACGTTGTGTAAAAAAATAACAATGTTCCGGCCCATACTTTCGAGTTTATTTTTTTTTTTTAATATACCCATTTTGCGGTCGGCCATGGTGGCCAGACGCCTTAAATGATGCTGTTGAATATTAAATCGTTGGAATGCAACGGAAATTCTTTTTCCTGGGGCCGCGTTGATATTGCGAATGTTGAATGATCGGAACGCTCAAAGCTCCGAAAATATACTACCCCGAAAGACCAAAACTCCGAAAGAATTTTAACACGAAAGACCAAAACTCCGAAAATCTGAACACCGTCAAAATAATTCGGCTATGGAAGTGTGCAAAGTTTCAAAATTTTCAATTAATCGACGAATTATTTCGAGATTTGTTTTTAATTGAGAAGTGATTTCACGTCAATTTTGAAATTTGTCTGGACAATGTTATACGTTCGACATACTTTACAGTCAACTGTATTGACTTTCGCTGGAAAAATCATGTCGAACCTCGTAATTTCGGAACATTAAAATTAGGAATTTCAAACCGTCGGCGCAGACGAAGTTAGGAATTTCAACCCGGCTTTCATGTCAACATCATTCCAGCGAAAGTCTACACAGTTGACTGTAAATTATGTAGAACGTATAACATTGTCTAGATAAATTTCAAAATGGACGCAAAATCACTTAATAAAAAAAAAATCTTGGAATAATTCGTCGATTTATTAAAATGTTGAAACTTTTAAAACTCCCATAGGCGAATTATTTCGACGGTGTTAAGATTTTCGGAGTTTTGGTCTTTCGTGTAAAATTCTTTCGGAGTTTTCATCTTTCGTGGTACTATTCCGAGTTTTGAGCGTTCTCACCATTCAAAGTTCGGAATTTCAACCCGGCCCTATCTCGAATTTCGGAACACTAAAATTCGGAATTTTAAACCGTCGGAGCATTCGACGTTCGGAATTTCAACCCGGCTCCCATTTCCTCTTTCTCCATTTTTATCGTTATCCAAAATTGTTTTTCGGCAAATTTAGGTCGTAGCTCTCGGATGAGGTTTAAAAAAGTTGTCAAAGCTTTGATCTGTCGCAATAAAATTAGCAATAAAAAAAAATTCCGTTGCATTCCATGCAGACTTTAATATCGCTACTTCGTCATGACGTATTATCGTTGAACTGCAACGAAAATTAATTATTTTTAAATAATTTTCTTCGTCCCTTCGGGCTCCGAAAATCGCTCGAAAGTTCCCACGCATCATTATAAATTTACGACCTCAATTTAAAATTCCATGAAAACGAAACTTCCTAACAGCATTCCGTCAAAATTAAACCCATTTTGGAAATATTTCAGTCTGCATGAAACGTCACACCTCGTCGGTCAACTTTCCAATCTGATTGACCAATACCACTCTCCCTCAATCCGAACAATACCTCACGATTTTTTCATCGATCAGTCCAATCTTTTCTCAAAGCCCGAGATTTCTCTTCCACTTTCGTCGCTAACAGATTTTCCTCCCGTTCGCAGGATTCACCGGCGCGACGTTGCTCAAAAAGCGTCAACTGGCCATAAAACAAGAGAGCGAGTTGGAGATGACGAGACGCGAGAATCGCGAAAGGAACGATCTCAGAAATTCGGTCACGAGTCTCCGGAAGGATACTTCGGAGTTGGACACGAAAAAACGCTTGTGACGAACGGCCAAAACCGTTGCGAAACGTACGGGACCCGAATCGTGCGGTTTACTGTGACAAGCGCTCGACGATTGCATCACATGCGTGCTCTCGACATTTTTTTCGGCAGGATCTGCTTATCATTGACTTTTGAAATTCGCACCCATTGCTTGCTGTGATTCACGAATGAAATCACCAAATATTCTACTCTATTTTATATACGAAATATAGAAACGTGAAAAAAAAACGCGTTTCGCTTTTTTTTTACACGTACTCGTGCAGTCCAGTTGACGATATCGTTGGGTAAATCGAGTTGGGGGTCCAAAAATCGCTCGGCATATTTTTTCACGTTTCTTATTAGTCGGGTCCTGACCGACCGCATGGCTCGCGACCGAGGCACGCTTGGCTGAGGCATTGCCTCGGGAGGCGTGCTCGGTCGGTTTGGACGCGGCTATTGATGAAGAATTTAAGACCTATGAATATTGTGGAAGAGGAGGGTCAATGACGCACAACAAATCTCCACTATGGTACTAGTGGGCGATAAATCCGCACACATCGTTCGTTTGGGCTTGTTTGGGTCACTGATGATCGATAGTCGCTGGGTCATGAATACCGCGCGACAAAAGTTTCCCTCCGTTTTCGGGGCTTCCTTAAGGGGCTACATCCACCTAGAGATTCGAAAAAATAGCCAAATTCCGATTTTTTTTTTTTAGTCATCGGTTAGTGGAGGAAAACGCATTTTTTGAAACACAAAGGATATCGAAAGCTTTAAAAAAAAAACAAAAAAATAGAGAAAAACAACAAAAACATGGCCGCCGGCAGATGGTAAATTTTTTTCGTGACGTTTGGCGGTGGACACTCCAGCCCAAACGGTCCGTCTTAAGGCGGGATATACATTTAGACAGGAAAAAAATAAGCGATATTGAGGGATTTTTTAGTGAGAAATAATTATTCCACAATTATTAAACTTTAGGTATACTTTAATAGTATATTTGAGTATACAAAACGATTTTTTTTTACCTAATTCATCATCAAAATGGCGGAGCTGTGGCAGAGTGTTACAGCAAGGTCGTATGTGACGGTAATTAAAACGAAGAAAATGCAAATTTAAGAAAATGGCACGCATTTGCAAAAAAAAATCAACATTTCACGCAACATTTCTGTAAACTGTGGATTAAGGCGTTACTCCCACTTGTAGCGCAAAAAAGGCCTTTTTCCTCGCATTTTTTTAAAGAAAACTACAAAACTTTTTTAATCGATCAATATACCATCTTAAAGAACACATCTTGAAGAACTTTCAGTAATTTTTTTTATTGAAAAATATTACATTGTTTAGTGGCAAATGGCCGTCAATGAAATAATGTTTTTATATACACGGTTTGCGGTGACCAACATTGCGGCGAAGTGGATCATCTGAAAAAAAAATGCGGATGGATTTAGTCAAATATAAGTATAAACTAGTCTTTAATCGAAGGATTTTAAAAAATATTCATTTTTCACAAAATGGCGGACAGTCAAAGTTAATGGTTCGATTTTAACGAAAAAAAACGGCCGTTTTTTGGCTATAAAACGGCCATTTTTTTTCGAAAAAAAAAAATCGAACGATTAAAGACTACATTTTTATGTATTAAATAAGCCTGCAAAATTTCAAGAAGATCGGTTCATTAGTGTTCGAGTAATCTTGGTCACCGACTTCAGAAATGCCATTTTGAGAAAAACGCGTTTAAAGCTTCTCTTTCAACGCTCATATCTCAGTCAATTTTGTTCGGATCGACTTGAAACTTTCAGGACATATTCTCAGATACTTGTACTTCAAAAAAATGCAATAAAAAAAATCGATTTTTTCAAAATCGCAAGTGGGGGTAACCCTTTAAAAAAGTCGTTTTTTTCGACTTTTTCAAAAGCAATTCTCGTCAAGTAGAAGGTACCAATGTTATCAATATTTCTACCAAGTTTCAACTCAATCGGCTTAACAGTTTTTGAGTAATCCTGCACGCCAATTTTGATAATGCAGTTTTGAGAAAAACGCGTTTGAAGTTCACGCCCGCTCCGAATCCGAGCGGTGAGGCACAGCGTTAGGAGTTTTTCGAATTTCGCTTTGGAACTTTGGGAAAATATTCTACATATATAGTTCTAACGTTTAAAGGAAAAAAAAAGATATCGATTTTTTCATCGTTGTAAATGTATGTCCCGCCTTAAATCTGCAAACCAAACGTTCATTAAGTTAACAATAAATACGAGTCGTTGACGGTTGTTGATTTTAAAAAGAATTTTTTTTAACAACGTGGCGACGAATTTAAACTCGAGCAAAAATCGATGAAAAGTCGTCATTTTTACGTAACTTTTAAAAGATGATGATCGATTTTTAAAAAGTAAGTACGTCAACCATATTTAAATGTTTCTCATCTTATCTCCTATAAATTTGGAAGCAATCCATCAAGTGGTTCTCAAGATATGTCCACCGACTTTGGAAACAGTGTTTCGAGAAAAACACGTTCGAAGTATGATGCTGCTACCGCTCGCTCGGTTCACTATTCGAAGCTGTAGCTCATTCCATTTTAGGGACATTTCAATAAAATTTTCAGGGAATACAGCTAAAAGGTGATACTATAAAATGAGGGTATTTTTGCAAAATAAAATTTTTGGACCTACTCAGGTAAACGTAGCCCGTTAAGGCGAAGTGGAAGTACCACGTGACATATGAGTGCGAGAGAGATAGCTGGTATTTATTAATCGAGATTTCTCTAAGATGAATAAAATTTAGGTCACAATAAAATCGTCAAGCTCTGCGTCAGTGAATTCTACAGAGCCTGATGTTTCGTTTTTTTTTTCTGAAAAACTTAACCATCTGCGAGAAAATTGGTTTCGAGAAATTGTGAGGTTATGTCGATCTCATGCATGCCCTCAAGGGGTTAAGTTACTGTGAGAATGACCAACGCTGATTCGTCCCTTGAGGTGACACGAATTGGAAAGGAAGGTCCAAAAATATGGTGCAGGAATCGCAGATTGAAGGTAAATTTATGATTACAACGATAGAACTATTTGTAAAACTTTAAACGCGTTTTTTAACGATGATTTTCAAAACGGTGTACACGATTTATCGACATGTAATGAACGGATTTAGTTGCAATTTGGAACACTCATTCAGTGTAATAGTAGTTTAATCTTGACCGACGTTTTTCTTATTAGCATTTTTTTTTATTAGTTATTAGCAATAATGACATTTTTCCGCGAAAAATAAAAAAAACAAATCACAATGTCCCTCTTGACGATTCAAACACAATAACAAGAAGAAGCTCGGTCACGTCTTAGCCAATATTTTTTCTTTGAAGAAAAAAACTCGTTTTTTTTGTTTCAGATCAACCGGGTGGCCAAAATCAAGTACATCGTTGAGCCCCTCACGTTCGAAGGCCCCTCACGAGATTATTTATAACTTCATCAATTATTCAACTTTTTTTCAATGCAATTTGGTACACAACTTTGTTAAGGGAGGGCACTACTGTAACTGCCCACTTTCGACCGTTTTCGATGGAATTTTTTTTAAACAAAGAAATAATGTAAATGGTCAAAGGAACTATTAGGTTTTATTAGATATATATTGAAGTATGTAGAAAAATGTATTTGTCAAAAGAATACAAAATGGCGGCCCACGAGTCGCAGTAGAACTGTCGTAAATTTAATCCTGGAACTAAGAGTGAAATATTTTCGTTAATTATATTAGTTTTAACAATCAGGTATGGGGGAAAATTTTTTAAAAAGTTAGTTTTTTCGACCATAATTTTCATATAAAAAGTAATATATTTTTTACAATTTTCAATGAAGCGAAAAGAGCGCTCGTACTTGATTGTCGAAGCACTCTAAGAAGTTACAGTTAAAATTTCAAGTCGATTGGACGAAAATTGTTCGAGTTCTGCTGCGTGCCGATTTCAAAAACGTGATTTTCAGACAAACGTGTTTGAAGTCAACTGTTTTATAGACGTTACAGCTGATGCATTTATTTCCATAATCTAAAGCCACCTATCGGTAGAAAATAAAATTATTTTTAGTCGGTAACTTTTTCTCTAAAGAGACCCCTCAAAATAGCTCGAAAACCACTTTAAAACTGTTTTTTCAACCACAAACGAATATGCATAATATTTTATGGAGGTGCAAGGAATTTTTCAAAAGTTTTTCCAAAAAAACGATTTTTCGAAAATTTTACAGTAGGGTTCCTCCCTTAATGTACATATTAATAAATGTTCATTTAATAAATGCATTTTTTTCCACAATTTTTTTTCACAATTTTCGATAAATGCATTTTTTTCCACAATCTAAAGCCACCTGTCGGTAGAAAATAAAATTATTTTTAGTCGGTAACTTTTTCTCTAAAGAGACCCCTCAAAATAGCTCGAAAACCACTTTAAAACTGTTTTTTCAACCACAAACGAATATGCATAATATTTTATGAAAGGGCAAGGAATTTTTCAAAAGTTTTTCCAAAAAAACGATTTTTCGAAAATTTTACAGTAGGGTTCCTCCCTTAATGTACATATTAATAAATGTTTAAACGATTTTTAAATCTTATTCCTTCGTAATTTTTTGAAAATAACCATGATTTTTGGATCATCACAGTAGCTTAACCCCTTAAAATCTTACACAATCTCTAACGAAAATCGCTAATAGTAGTAGTAATAAAATTCCGAGCGATTTCAAGATCAAGCCGCGATTCGATACGCACGTTCGTGTAAAAATCTTTCTCCCCAAACACGAGACAAATACTCCATTATCGAAAAAAAAAATGTGTTTCGAGTCGCGTACATATCGAGTTGAGAAGAAATCCGATTAAATACAAACGGTTCGTTTTCCATGCGTTTCGCGGTTCATTCCTCGCTTCGCGCTCCTTTCCACAGTACAAAAAATGTTCCCTACAGCGCGGCGTTTGCAACTTGAAGCGAGGCACTTATCGTACCAGGGGCGTAGAATTATCGTAAATGGGCCAAAATTATCGCACTTATCAGGATACTGTCTTGAATAAATAAATAAATCATATTACACGTAATATTGATATGTATGCAAACACTTTACAGTTTATCTCTTGTAAACTACCGTTTTCAAATTAATGAAAATTTCATTGAATTCAAATTAAAAAATCACAAAATTCAAATAATGAAAATATAAGTATTAATGTAATTAACATTTTACAGAGTTGGGCGTGATTCTATTTATAAATACGAATACGAATTTATTCACATCGTGATTTTCATGTGAATATAAATACAATTTTATTCATACTTCACTTATTGTAAATACAAATCTATTTGTATTCACATGCATGCATAGAAACACAATTGTATTCACAAAAAATTGTAAATACGAAAAAAATCACAGAATAAGTTGTGATCTTTTTTCGTATTTAAGACAAATTAAAATCAAATTCACAATGGTTAGATTAAAATTTACACCAAAAGTGAGTTCTTGTTGAGTTCAACACAATGTTTTCTCATAATACGTAAGGACTCACTTGTAGTGTAAATTTTAATACAATTGTCGTGAATTCGATTTTAATTTTCTTCAACTTGAGGAAATTCACAACTCATTTTGTGAATTTTTTCATATTTATAATGTAATATTTGAAACTCACAACTTTTTTTGCAACATTTCTTCGCCTCGACGCAATGTTTTCTCTCAAAATACGTGAGAACTCACTTTTGGTGTAAATTTTAATCTAATCATTGTGAATTTTATTTTAATTTTTCTTAGATACGAAGAAAAATCAGAACTTATTTTCTGAATTTTTTTGTATTCCCAATTTTTTGTGAATACAATTGTATTTGTATGTATGCATGTGAATACAAATAAGTAAAGTATGAATAAATTTGTATTTACAATCACATGAAAATCACGATGTGCATAAATTCGTATTCGTATTTATAAATAGAATTACGCCCAACTCTGACATTTTACATATAATCGAAATATCGAATATCGAACGATGTCATTCTCTTGTTCGCTGATTGGCAAATGGTAACCAATGAGACGGCATGTATATTGTATAATATAAGAAAGCGCTGCAGTTGCTCCACGGCAGCGGTTCATCATGCGTCTAATTTCAAGGCGCCCTAATAAGTCAATAGCGCCATGAGTAAAAAAGAATCGCATTTGCTATTGCGCTATTGGCTATCAGCGTACGAGTAGAACAAATTCTCAAATTTTGCATCATGATGAAAATGATCGTACAATCTGCGTACGATAATAATGTGCTATCGTACATCGTACATGAAATTATCGCAAATGTACGATAATTATCGTACGGTTCCTAACGCTGTACTATTTCCCAAATATTTCCCAAATTCCGAACAAAACTCGAGAACGCGCTTCGGTATTTCCGTCCGGCCGAGAGAAAACGGAAGTTCGCGTTTCAGTACCGCGCGTTCCTTCGTTCAACTGCGCCACGGTCAGTTTCCGTTTGCTCCGCGGTCCGTAACCTCCTCAGTTTGTCAGCAACCTCCGAAGACTCGCGTGCACGTCGTAGGCGAGCTGCCGAAAGTTTAACTTCGCGTACACGTTAACAGTAAAGAAGAAGAAAAAAAAACGATAAAGCAGAGAAGCACCGCGCAGAATATCGTATAAATCGTGCCGGTAGGCGAGACAACGGAGCTCGTGACGAAACGCTTTGTTAGCCGTCAGTAGCGCGTGGCTGCTCAGCGTAGTGCGAGTTATGTGACGGTTTTTTGTCCCCCCCCCCCCCCCCTCTTGCTCCTTACGGTTCGATAAAACAAGACGAAGGCGCAAAGATGGATTACAAAGTGATGAGTATCGTAAGCTTGATCTGGGCACTTGTGATAATCGACGATGTCTCCGCGAGAATTCACAAACTCGAGATACGGGTAAGTTCCTCAAGTTGGAAAAAAAATTATTTTCGTTTGACGCTCTTTTTTCCGAATGACAGCTTTATCGTCGTTCTTTCTCCGCATCTCCCATTATTCATTCGTTTTCTTTACTCTCGGATACGTTTTGTCGCGATGACGTTTGATCGATCTTTCGGCCACATCGCCGCACCACGTCCCGCCTGCAGTTAATCGATGCGATTGCTTATCACGCGCTCGCGGTCTATCGACGCGCGTGCTTCGTGTTGATTGAAATAATCGCAAATACGAGTTGTAACGTACACTCGCGGACACGTTGCAGCATTTCCAAATCACTCGTCGCACTTCATTCCCAGAGTTTGATTATATTCGTTGATACCCCGTTATGGCATCGACCTGCGGAGTTGAAGTTTGCATCGTTGGACTGCAACGAATTTAATTTCTCGCGGCTGATTTTGCCTACAAAAATCCTTTAATCATTTTGAAGATATTAGCGATTTACATTATAATCCTATTCAAAAGATCGCCTATAATAATACAAATTTGGAAAATCAAATTCAAAACGAAAATTTCGTTCCTTCCCAACGATGCAAACTTCAACGTCATACGAATTTTTTTTTTAATTTCTCATTTTCATTATCCAAAAAGAGATCTGTTGTAGATCGCTGAATAAGAATCTTCAAAAATGTTTGCATCAATTTCGTTGCTTAAATCTGCCAAAGGAAATTTGCGAAATTAAAAAAACTCGATTTTTGCTGCGTTCCAACGGTGCAAACTTCAACGTCGTCATTGACGTTTGCATCCTTGGAATCCAATGAAAAAGTTTCTTTTTGTATTCTCTTTTTTTTAGCTCTAGTTACGAAAATGCATCGATCATTCTTTTATTTATTTTACAAAATATTTTGTAAAATAATGAAAATGATCAAATGAAAATATAAAAATATAAAAATATATAAAAATATATAAAAATATATAAAAATATATAAAAATATAAAAATGAAGTTTGCGTCGTTGGAATGCAACGAAAGTTTATTTTTCTTCTATTGCTCACGTTTTTTTTTGTCTATTTAGGGTACGAAAATCACTCAAGCGGTTTCCTCTCATCCTCATAAGAGATCTTGATCCTCACGATCTTCTCATCCTCACGATCTTGAACCATAAAAAATTAGAGATTGTAATAAAACAGACGAGATACGTTTTTTTAAAAGAACTTTCGTTGCATTCCAATGATGCAGACTTCAACGTCCTTTTTTTATGACATCGAAGTTTGCATGGTTGGAATGCAACGGTTTTTCCTTAAGTGGAGGGTAGGGGTTTCAGCATGAAAAAAAAAACGCTTTTTTGCGAATTTTTTTCATCTATATGGATAGAGTAAATTTATTGAAACCTTTTGTACATTGTTAAGTGTCACTTCAAGAACATTCCTCGAAATTTGTACGCGGAAATATCCACAAACCAGCCGGTGGCAAAGCTTTTCCAAGAATGCCTTTGGAAAAACACGATTTGGGGTGTTCACTGTATCTCATTTGGGGTGGTCATGTAAAGTGAAAAGTGCTATTTTTCACGAAAAAATCCGCCATTTTGCGGGTGGAAAACCCCCTCAATGTGAAAAAAAATCTCAAACCAACCGTTGGGCGGAGGTATTTTATATGAGAAAGTGTGTACCAAGTTTGAAATAAATCGGTCATGTAGTTTTCAAATGGCAGTGAACACGGTCTTTGAAAAAATGGTTTCGAGAAAAACGCGTTTCAAGTTTAGAGAAGTCGGAGCTACTGTGTTAGTCGAGCGGGACTTAATAGTCAATAACATCGAGAGTTTTGCTCTTATTGACTTGAAATTTTGGGATTATAGTCTTGAAATGTATAGCTATAAGAAAAGCCAAAAAAAAATCGTTTTTTCAGAAGTGCAAACCCCTACCATCCCCTTAATTTTGCATTTCTCCATTTCTATGCTTATCCAGAGTCTTCGCAAATTGAGGCCGTACACCTCTAGTGAGAATAGGTAAAAACGTTCGAGTGATTTCCAGAGCTAAGAAAATGGAATATTTAAAAAGAATTGATTTTCGTTGCGTTCCAACTATGCAAACTTCAACATCGTTTTTTTTAAGTTCATTTAGGCACATCTAATAAGGACGACTTCCACAGAAGTCATCCTTATTAGATTCTTATTAGATAATCCGTATTAGAAATATTTGTAGCCATCCTTATTACAAAATTCTCATAAGAAAAATTTGTAGCCCAAAATAGCATAAGATTTCGGATTATGATAAAAGTAAGGAAATGACAAAAATCAAGAGGAATTTTGCCTGCATTTCAAGTATGCAAACATCAAATGACATCAAATTTTGCATCGTTGGAATGCAACGAAAATTAATGCTTTTTAGTTACTCGCATTTTGGCTGATTTAGAATGTGAATATCGTTCAAACGTTTACAAGTATTCGTATTAGAAATTTTCGACCTCGATTTCCAAAAACGCCTTTGGATAATGATAAAAATAAAGGAAGAAATATCATTGCAGTCCAATGATGTAAACTTCAATGTAATAACTTCGACATTGTTCCTCGATAACATTGTTATGCAGTCTGAATACCGAAACAATAAAAATCCTTTTAGTCTTGGAGTTTGTATCGTTGGAATGCAACTATGATTCTTTTTTATATTTTTATTTCCCGATTATTTTATTACCATATCGTATTCCGTACGCTTAAATTGTAGATCTCTCGATGAGCCATTTAAAAAATGTTTGAGGGATTTCCGTCGCAAATATTTGCCAAAAGAAATTAGAGCGACTGTAAAATAATCATTTTCATTGCATTCCAACTATTCGAACTTCAATTGTATTGCAATTCACAGATATTTATTGAGTACATTTATTGTACGATGGTAGAAGTAACCCAAATGAGCCAAAGAAACGTAAACAAGCAAAGAATCGGGCACATTTATTGTACAGTAGTAGTACTTTCTTCCGGTTTCTTGAGCTTAATATTAATTTGTATACAATTAATATTATACCCCTTATTATTAATTTGTATACAACTAATATTATACCCCTCAATATTAATTTGTAAACAATTCTCAAGCAATAAGAATCGTTAAAAAATATGAAGTTGAATTTTGCATCAGCGGAATGCAACAAACATTAATCCTTTTTCATTACTCAATTTTTTTATCGGCCAATTTATGCTCTGAAGTACACTCAAACGTTTCTACATATTCTTATGAGAAACTTAAAACGAAAATTTTAAAGACAGTCTAATGACTGTAAAGAAAAGAAGAAAAAATAATATCGCTGCATTGCAACGATGCAAAGTTCAACGTCATAAAAAAATTACATCATTTTCAAGTAATAAGTATTTCCAAACAAACAAAAAACATAAATCGGTGAAGCAACGATTTCTGTGCTATTGATATTTTGAAGTTTGCATCGTTAAACCCAGCTGAGATTAAAAAAAATATTTTCATTAACTCATTTTGATTATTAAACAAACATTTTTTCTGTAGACTTAGATTTTGTGTTTTTAAACAAGCATCTTAAAAAATGCTTGGGACATTTGTGTGCGCAGACGATGCCAAGAGCCACTTAAGGGATTCAGGCAAATTAATTTTCATTGCATTCCGATGATGCGAACCCCTAATCTGATCGCTATTATACTAATGGTTAAACACTGAATATTACTCCACGCCGGCATAACGACGTTGCAGAATTGAGAATTCCGATAACGGCGCCAACAATAATAACGAGGAATTAAATTCGTTTACTTATCGCGTTGCAGAACGACATGAGACGCTACATAGCCTTGACAACGTTCGGTTTCTACAAAGGTGGCGTTCTCAATGTCAATCTCACGAATTTCAAGGTCGAGCCGCTCCACGAGAATGCAGTGGTAAGAATAAACGCAGAACCGAGACTTTTAGGTCACCCTTGCGACGAATCTTGGCTGACGAGTGTCCTCCGCTCGTGTTGCAGTTCGGATTCAGCTTGGACAGAACGCTGAGCGACGCCATGACTCCTTACTTGGATAGCCACCAAGAAAAGTGTCTCCTCCAGGGTGTTACGAACACCAGATCCGAGCTTGATCCCAAGGACGAAAGCTCCGTCATTTACTTTACGATGGACTTGAAGAATTTGACGTCAGTCCCCATGATACGGAATATCGATTGTTTTTCTCTCGAATGCATGATCCTCGATTGAAAATGAGACAAAGCTGGCCGCATTTGCTTGCAGCTTGCGGGTGAATTGCAGCCGAAACGTTCGGTCGGTTCACATCTCCAAGGACTCGGGCAGATCGGCCTCCCTGAGGGAGAAGAGAGGCTCGACTCCGACGAGATTCAGCGACACGGCGCTTTTTCCACGCAAGAAACGGGACATGCCGCCGAAAGGTACGATTCCCAGGCGTTTAAGGGGCTACCTATCTTGAGGCCCGAAGAAAACGGCCACTCCGATTTTCTTTCCTGGGAAACTGCTGGTGAAAAAAAAACACGTTTTTTTTAACACGAAGGATGGTGTTGAATTTTGCATCGTTGGAACGCAACGAAAGTTCTTTACATTTAATTTCCATATTTTTATTATAATAGATATTTTTTTTAGATTTATATCGTAGATCGCAAAATGAATATCTTAGAAAATTGTCAAAAGCTTTTCGGAGACAAAATCTGTCAAAGAAATGAAAGTTACTCAGAAATATTCATTTTCGTTGCATTCCAACAATGCAAACTTCAACCTCGTCACAAAGGTACATACATTGAAAGGCTTGAAAAAATACAGAGAAACAACAAAAATATGGCCGCCGGCAGATGACATTTTTTCGTGACGTTTGGCGGCGGACAAATGGACTTGAATGGTCCATTTGAAATATAAAAACCAATAGGGTTATTCGAGTTAATAAATACGAGTCGTAGACAATTGTCGACTTTGAAAATAATTTTTTTTAACAACGTGGCGACGAATTGAACCTCGAGCATAGAAAATCTATGAAAAAAGTCGTCATTTTCTACGTAACTATTGAAAAATGAAGATCGATTTTTAAAAAGTGAGATCGCCAACGACCTTCAAGGCTCCACTTTGGAGCCACAAAAAAAGGCTATTTTCGCGATTTTTTGAGGATTTTGTAAAAGATATGAATATAAAAGTTGTTGGGCTTGACAAATAAAGTCTTGAAATACATTTTGAAAAATTTCATTAATTTTTATTCATTTTTAAGTACAAAAACTATAGTTTAACGTAACGCCTCAAAATAGGTGGACTAGGTAGCTCCATCACAACTCGGCAACGGCTTGTCTGAAACAAAAAAATCAAAGTCCATTAGATTCAGTATGACACCAGCTACAAAATGACCCTCGGATATGAAGTTTTATCAAAAAATAAAAAAATGGCGGATGAAAAACGAAAAAAGTAAAAAAAACGCGATTTTCGCAGTTTTTCGCAAAAAAGAGTAAAAATCAAAATTTTGAAACCATCGAGGGTCATCTTGTTGCGAATCATGCTTACAATATGTGGTTCGAATTTCAAGAGAATCGGTTTATTAGTTTTAGAGATACGATGGAGCTAGATTTTGAAAATGTTGTTTCGAGAAAAACGCGTTTGAAGTTTATAATATGAAAAACTCTTACCTAACCTCAATCGGCAATTTCTGCACCGTACAAAATCCCGTCTGATTGCTCATCATCGTCGATTTCTTCGAGTTTTGCTTGCTTTCGATTTTTTGAAATTTTCAAAGTGGACTGGCCCCTTAAATGTTTTTCATCGTATCTCCTGTAAATTTGGAAACAATCCATCAAGTGGTTCTTGAGATATCATGTCTTTGAAAACCGACTTTGAAAACAGTGTTTCGAGAAAAACGCGTTTAAAGTTTGAAGTTGGTGCTGCCACCTCTCGTCGGCCGAATGTAAGCAGCTGTAGCTCATTCAATTTTCGGAATATTTCAAAGAAATTTTCAGGAAATGTAGCTGAAGGGTGATACTATCTGGTTCAAAATGGCTTGACATTTTAATTTATTAACAAAACCTATTATTTATTCGAAAGGTACGAACGGTTTAATTTTAATATAAGGTACAGACTTGGAGGTTATGTGTGGAACGACAATATCCGATAAGTGGCATAAACGGCATGGACTTGGAAGACATATTCTTTCAACAAGATGGCGCAACCTTCGCTCGTACTTTCCAAATAAATAATACGTTTTATTAAGGGGTTTCTCACTTAAGACGCTAAAAAGGCTATTTTCACGAATTTTTTTGATAGCTTTATATTATAGATAGAGATATAAAAGTGTTACACTTAATAAATACACTCTCGAAATACATTTAAAAACTTTTTTTTATTCATTTAAGGGGCTATACCAGTGTGAACGCTGAAAATTTGGGTGTTTTTCGCGATTTTTTTTGGAAGAAAAGTACTCAATTAAATGTTTCGGAAAATTAAGAATATATTTGGCTATATTTGACCTATAGTACATAATTTTTTCATAGAAAAATATTGAGATCCAAGCGACTTATGCGCTGCCTTCGGAGGCGCCAAAAAAAAGTTCCTCCACTGTTGACATGATTCCAGCCGATTAAGGCCTAAGGCCACTGTAACGGTCCAAAAAAAAAGGTTTTTTCACGAATTTTTTGCTTCCAAAATTGAAGGTAATTGAAAAAAAACTTTTAAGGGTGTTATCGGGCATACATTAAACTTTATTATCAAATTTTTTTACAGCAAAAACAAAACAAAATGGCGGTTCCACAGCTATCTTCCCGGGGCATGTTTTGCTTGCAGGGCTCCGCGGCACGCAGCACCACTGGTGCACTTTTGAATCTAGAACAAAAAAAAAACCATCAATCTAGAGGGTTATAGCTAGAGAATGTCGATCGGATTTTAAAAAGTATCAATTTTTGTGGATTTGGCGTGCGTTTGAAAAAAAAAATTGATTTTTGACGAAAAAAACGGCTAGTTTTTTGTCAATAAAAAATCAATAAATAAAGTTATTGAAAATCCCGATCGACATTCTCAAGATAATGTTAATGTTCACATCTGGTCAAAATTTCAAGTAAAAAAAATGAAAATTCTTCGAGTGATGCTGCGTGCCATTTTGAAAAACCGCATTTCGAGAAAAACGCGTTTAAAGTTTTGCGAATAGTTTTTTATTGGAAAAAATAAAAAAAAGAAGGTAAAAAAAAATGTACCGTTAGTCTGCAATCCCAGCACCATACATTTGTCCTTCGATGGCCAAATTTTCGTCTGGCAAAATTTACAGTGGCCTTACCCCTTAAGTAGCTGAAACCGAAAAAGGAAAAAAATACCGTTAAACTGGAAGGTATTTCTTGTACAATGACGTAGGATTTTCGAAAAATATCAAAATCTAACAAAATGGCGTAGTTATGAAAAAAAGTCTGTTTTCTTGCCTATAAAATGATCGTTTTTTCAATGCCAAATCGTCAATTTTCATCCAATCAAAAATATCCTACGTCATTATAGAGTAAATATATTGAAGAGTACTCAGTTCAAATTTCAAGTCAATCGGATAATTGCTCTTCGAGTTAGAATGTCAGTAAATTTGCAAAAATCTCATTTCGAGAAAAACGCGTTTAAAGATTTAACTATCGATTTTTGCCAGATAACATGATATTGATATAAATTATATAAAGTATAATGATATTCTTCAAAGTATAAACTGTCGAAAAAGGCATCAAAAAAATCAATTTTTTAAAAGTGTCACACTGGTAGAGCCCCTTAAGTCACTATTTATAGACAAAAATGGTAGTTAAGAAAATGTCCTAGAAAATTGTAGCTCTGCGCTGTTGATGAAATCTCGGAAATGGATCATCCGAAACAAAAAAATCAATCGATTTTTTATATATGCGAAGTAAAAAAATGGCGGACATTTTTCGAAAAAAGCAAACAAACAAAACGTGTTTTTTCACCGTTTTTGGCAAAAAAAAGTAAATAGAATTTTTTAAAAATGTACTTCGAAAGTGTATTTATTAAGTGTAACAACTTTTATATCAATATCTATAACATAAACTTGTAAAAAAAGTTCATGAAAATAGCCTTTTTTAGCGTCTAAAGTGAGGAGACCCCTTAATAAATAAAAATGTCAAGTCATTCTGAGACACCCTATGGATGTAGCCCGTTAAGGCGGGATATATATTTACAACGATCAAAAAATCGATTTTTTTTTCCTCAAACGATAGAACTATATATGTAGAATATTTTCCCAAAGTTTCAAAGCAAAATTCGAAAAACTTCGAACGTTACAGTCCGTCAACGCTGTGCCTCACCGCTCGGATTCGGAGCGGGCGTGAACTTCAAACGCGTTTTTCTCAAAACTGCACTATCGAAATTGGCGTGCAGTATTACTCAAAAACCATTAAGCCGATTGAGTTGAAACTTGGTAGAAATATTGATAATATTGGTACCTTCTACTTGACGGAAACTGTTTTCGAAAAATAGTAAAAAAGCTACTTTTTTAATCCACATTTTACAGAAATGTTGCGTGAAATGTTGTTTTTTTTTTGTAAATGCGTGCCATTTTCTCAAATTTGCATTTTCTTCATTTTCATTACCGTCACATAGAAACTATACATGTTCTGACTGAAAAAATGTTTGAACGTTTTTTGCAAATCAGTCTACGGGAAGTTAGACTGCACGCTGATTCGAAACTCCCGCGGCGACCTTGTAAGACTCTGCCACAGCACCGCCTTTTTGATGATGAATTAATGAAAAAAATTTGTTTCGTATACTTAAATATACTATCAAAGTATACCCAAAGTTTGATAATTGTAAAATAATCATTTCTTAGTTTAAAAAATCCCTCAATATTGCTTATTTTATTCCTGTCTAAATTGTGCATTTCTTACTTTTGTTCCGAATGTTGCTTCGCATGCCCTTCTGGGCTTTCAAGGGGGGATTGTCTTTTTTTTTCGCAAAATTTGCCGCTTTTTGGGAATTTTTTTGTGAAGAAAGTATACAACGGAAAACTTGTGAAACTTGGCATATAGTTTTATTGATCTGTTTACTACATGCAAAAAAATTTTTTAAACAATTTCATCAAAAAATCCGCCTCCCACCCCCCTCGACGCGCGATGGTCCTTTTTTGATGGTGTGCACGATTACAGCCTTCACGTTCATCCTGCAACAAAAACCCAAAAAGCATTTTACTTTAGACACATATAGCTATCGTTCGATGAAGGGGGAAAAAAAAATGGACGATTTGGTGACGTTTTGAACTTGAAGTATCGATTTTTCGAAAAAAATTGATCGATTTTTTGTTATAAATAAAAAACTATTAAACGTATTGCTTTTTTGCTTCATCAAACGATAAAAGGATGTCAGCTGAGCATTCTGTCCAAATTTGAAGGCAATCGGTTGAATAGTTTTTGAGAAATCGTGCACACCATCAAAAAAGGACCATCGCGCGTCGAGGGGGGTGGGAGGCGGATTTTTTGATGAAATTGTTTAAAAAATTTTTTTGTATGTAGTAAACAGATCAATAAAACTATATGCCAAGTTTCACAAGTTTTCCTTTGTATACTTTCTTCACAAAAAAATTCCCAAAAAGCGGTAAATTTTGCGTAAAAAAAAAGACAATCCCCCCTTAAGATTCACTTCTCCATTTTCCGTTCAATGCAAATTATCGTCCATTTTTCGGAATATCCGCTTCTCTGATAATTTCACCTTTTCTCAATCAGGCATTCAACTGCAAACTTCAAACCGCACAGTTTGTTGCGATTTCAGCAAAAAGGAATGCGGACTCTCCCTATTTTCGTCGGAGGATTACGATAATCGCATCACGTAGTACAAACAAAAAAACAGGCGCTCGGGCAGAGTTATTTCGAACAACTATTTCCGGTTTGAAAATCCGCGTGGGCGCGCTATGTGCGACGATAGCGCGCGGTTTTATTGTTGACGCGAAAAATCGAGCAGGTGGACGTTAGTGGCGCGGGCGAACGCCCGCGCTTGGGACCGCGCGCGATCGTATACCGCGTACGAGGGAATGTAATTCTAAATATAAATTTCATTCTTCGATCCACGAGAGTACTTGCACGGTCCAGTTCTTACGCAATGCGCAATTTCGGGGAGCCAGAGTTGGGTGACCTAGGCAAAGAGGTGGTCGTCAATTTTCTTCACGTTCATATGGAGCCACCGGAAAACCCCATGTCGTTTCATACTGACGACCATGCGTTCAAGGTCATAGAAGAAATTCTTCAGTATCTCGAGCGTGTTCCACTCCGTTTTTTCGCTACTGCTTTGAGGGGTTAGCCTACCGAGACCACCCGACAATCGGGGATATTTTGAAAAATTAAGGGGGTGGATACCTTCAGCCGAGGGAATAATTGCGGATTTTCCTGATTTTTTTTTAAAGTAAAGATTTCTTCACCATTTTTGAGACTTTTATTGCCACTTTAATTGCCACTTGTACGTTTTATTGCCACTTTCGGTTGTTTTGGACGTTTTATTGCCACTTTTGGCTGTTACATGGTATTTTGTTTCACGTTTTGGACACGTAGCGTCGGCGGGATTAGTCTGAAAAAGAACCAGCGTAGATTTTTCTCTCATTGAGGCCTCAGGCCACAGTAACGAGTATAAAATCATGTGCGAATTTAACAATTTTTTTCGTATGAAAAAGTGATTCGCTCATAAAATTAATTACACATCTATTTCGTATGAATATCAAGCTGTTAGAAAATATATACGATTTTTCATATATGCAAAAATAACAAAATGGCCGACATTTTTCGAAAAAAAACGAAGTGTTTTTTCGCCGTTTTTGGCATAAAAATAATAATTATCAAAATTAAAAAAAATCCTTGATATGTGCTATAGCTATAGTTGTAAAGAATATGTGGTAAAAATTTCATAAGTATCGGTTCAGTAGTTTCGAAGATTTTATCAAGAAGCCGTCGAAAAACGTTGTTTCGAGAAAAACGCGTTTAAAGTTTGTTTGGGTTACATAAATACGCAAAAAGAATTTTTTATGTATTCCGAAAGTGTATTTATTGAGTGTAACAACTTTTATATCAATATCTACAATATAAACCTATCAAAAAAGTCATGAAA